>VMBQ01014324.1:0-14528 GCA_007657795.1 Dreissena rostriformis | reverse complement strand
AACAAAAGCACAGTAAAACAAAACGGCAAATTACGTTTAATCAAATCATAATTATAGTCACAAGATTCGAGATATCGTGTTGAAGTTTATAATCGTTCAAGTGCATGAACTAGCCAAATAAATAAACATTCCGTATGTTTCGAGTTTATAACATACTTTGGTCAGTCTTACGAATATTGATGGCCCCTCCGTAAGGGAAGTCCCTTAATTTTAAGAAACAATTCCAATCTCTCCTGCTCTCTATGAGTGAACTCTTACTGCCCAAAAATGTTTCATACAGCACATGGTCTGCTTTTTAAACCAAATACACCATACTTTGGTCGGAAATTTTGAAACCAAAACTTATATTGTCGCTTAAGGAGATAAATATGTTGAACCAAAAACGTCGGTGCTTTTATAACTAAGGCAACTACTGTTACAAGGAAATATCCATAACTAAATATTTTTAATGATACACATGTTCATGCGTATTGATTAAAATCGACAAGCCGGTCTTTCACTTTATGAGAAAATAAAAATGCACTTTGCTATGTAAAAGATATGTTATGGATATGAATGGATCAACTGATGCCATCGTGTATACTTTTTCTAATAAACGTTTAGACCGTTATATGTACTATGAATTACTGTATTGGTAATTTGAGAATTTTGTTAATTAATGTTAACTATGTTATTAAATCAAAGCCGAAACGCAAACAATAATGACTTTGCAAATTTGAAAAACAAAATCATTTAAGATGAAAAATGCTACCAACTATCCATTTTGAAAACACTCCTTTAAGATGAAATATTCTACCAACTATCCATTTTGCAAACGCTCCTTTAAGATTAAATATTCTACACACTATCCATTTTGCAAACACTCCTTCAAGTTGAAATATTCTACCAACTATCCATTTCGCATACACTTCTTTAAGATGAAATATTCTACCAACTATTCATTTTGCAAACACTTATTTAAGACGAAATATTCTATTCTATTATATTCGTATCTTTGACCTTTCAAATTGTTGATTTAGTCTACTTTTACAATGAATGTAAGGTAAGTCATGTTTCTACTTGCAAGAGAATTTTAATCTTCCAATTCTATAATCATGACCAATATATCATAAAGATTTGCTATTAAATTTCCAAANGTACTCGGATGTTACATCTGCAGATAGGGTCCAAATGTGTTGCATTTCCTCGGTCAGCTCACTGCCGCGAGTGAGATGACCAGTGCTATTTAGAGACCTCATACATGTTTGTTCAATGACAAGATCACTGCGTAGCCCAACCCAGCACCAAAATGCAATCGCCATGTATTCATGGCCAAATAGGCGTTGTTTGGTTAATTGTAATAGTCGCTCGAGTCCCTAACTGGTCATATGCAGTATATACATAAGTGTGTGCGTTACATCAAATATTGTGTGAACGAGTCTCGAGGGCCTCGATTTACGACCTCCTTTATAACAGCGAAACATAGTCATGTATAAAGATAAGATTTCCTAAATGGGTTCCTACTCAGTTAATTAAAAACGCGTACTCCTTGCATGAATTAAACACTCCGTAAATCGATAGGAAAAGAGGTTTATAGTATAATCGCTCTGTAAAAGAATAAATTCTTGTCTTTCGTTATTAAAACAAACTTTGGGTATCGGCAAATACATGTAAAAAGAAAACATAACAATTTTAAAAAGTTTACCCTCAAGACTATGCCCATTCATTTATTGTAACATGTTATTTCTATCAATATAATCCGACAAATTATTTCCGTAAACAATTGCTGTTTGATCGCCTAATGTACCGCTGTACATTCATTGTAATCCACCTTACAATTTGACTGTATTTGTTTTAACCCTAGGACTTGTTTGAAAACTATCTCCTGACCACAACATTCGCTAAGCTTGCTTATGCAAAACAACAATTTTACTAAGTTGACCCAGCACGATTGAGAACTCTGTTGTTGATTTTGTCATTTGGACGTGACCTGTTATACGATGTCGTTCGATCTTAAAGTCGTTACGTTTTGATTTAAGTCACAAGTTATATACCCACTTGAGGTTTTATTTATTCAAACATTTTGCCATTTTATCAAATTTCTCATATTTTAATAGTGCAGTTGATTCATGTAATAATTAATGTTTAGTACAGTGCATTTATTTAAAAAAAAAATACATCGCAGATACGGAATCATATTATTCACACAATATCCTGTATTCAAGGTAAGGAAATTTAAAAAAAAACATCAAATAGATCACGTCGCACGTGCGTTTAGATTCTGTCTCCATTCTAAACAAACAGTATCCCCTTCATCCGTAAAAATATATATAAGCACTTGTAATTGATGCACATTTCTTCAAAATTGTAATTGGTTACGCTTCACTTTTAATGTTAACAAAAAGTGTTGCATAAGTGTACGTGTTAAGGCGTACTATTAACTAGTAAGGACGCTTCTTAGAGCTTCACCGATTGTGGTGCATATTATTTGTGGCGTGTTCTGAGAAAACTGGGCAAAATGCTTGTGCGTAAAGGGTCATCCCAGATTAGCCTGTGCAGTCCGCACAGGCTAACCCGGGACGACACTTTCCGCCTAAACTATATTTTCCCTAAGAAGAAACATCATTTAAACAAACAATTCCATAAAAGCGGAAATTGTCGTCCCTGATTAGCATGTGCATATTGCACAGGCTAATCTGGGATGACAATTTACGCACAAGCATTTTGCCCAGTTTTCACAGAACACGCCAAATTTATGAAGTTACAAAGGACTCATGCACATGAACACGCTTACTTAGTCAGTGGTTTCAGATGAGAAACTTTGAGATCCACCATACTCTTATACGATGTTATATTATAATAAACACACAGTTGCCAACACTGAGTTCTAGCAATGACCATTAAGAAACATGACAAGAGATATGTAGAAACTTGAGATATCACGCTCACATGCGATACAAATAAAAAATATTTTTTTAAATGCGAATAGTCTTTAACTTTTATTTGCCAATGAACTTAGAATGTGGATGCTTAATAGCTCAGGTTTCTACATATATCTTGTAATGTTTTTTTCCAAATAAAATACAAAGGAGAATGAAATACAAATAAAGTTATTATAAAGCAGATTTTATTCATCAAAGCTTTTTGTGAGTGTAAAACTCATAACACAAGATTTACATTTTAAAGTTTCCATATATCAGCGCATATATATGATATGTTAAGATATCAGCAACAAAACCAATAACCAAAAACTAAATTAATATTGACAAAAGCACAGCAGACTATAGCAAACACACAACACATCATCACAAACACACAGCATACCATCACACACACACAGTATACCTTAACAATCACACGGCATACTATGGTAACCACACAGCATACTATTATAAGCAAACACCATATGATTAAAACCCACATTATTATAATTAAACAGCTGATATATCAAACGTCGAGGCGTTCCATAGAAAGCCATGCATGCTTTGCTTTGAATCTTTAATTGACGTTAAACACATTTGGAATACAATTACAGTAGTTGAAGCAGCAAGCATAGATAAAATATATGAAAAGAAGTTTTTTCCAGTTAACGTGTGTCTGTGCAATTCCCGTCGTTAAACATTATACAAAATGTGCATACCTTAATATAACAGTAGAGCGAACAAGGCATTATCCCACTTCAACAAATTGTCATATTTTAATTTACAAAGAGCTTGTCTGCATTGTGGAAAAATCAACTTCATGTCAATTGACTGGTCATTTGTTTATGATAAAATTATATAACGTTAAATAAAACAAAACATATGCTTACGATACATTTGAAAAGATTGCTTATTGTGATTTAAAAACAACAACAAACAAACACTACAATAATAAAATTGAACGTGAAATCGTAGTTATGGGGCATGCTATTTCCGACCAACGAATAATGGAACCAACACAAAACAAACTATTCCAAATTAATAATTGAAATATTCCAAATTAACAATTGAACAAATATCAACAAACAGCAACAAAATAAGTAAAACGTGTGTCGATCTGATTTTTTTTCCAAAGACGTTAAGTAGTTTCAACACATCTCGCAATAGGTTCAACATCAATTACTCAAATAAAGAATACAAATAGTTCAAACATACAATAAAATAACTAAGCATATGCAAATATGTCATTTTCAAAAAACTTGGGATAGTCAACACTCGACTCGCAATGGGATGATTTACTGTAGAATAATTATTTTTCGTGGCACATTCATTTTCGTTGATTTCGTGGGTTGACCGATCCACGAATGAAAAACAAACATCGGAAAATAACCGACGGAAATAACTCTTTTTTTCCAAAATCAGATGTCTACGAATTCACGTTTCCACATAAGTCAGTTTTTATAAAAAAAATACAAAATTTCCATACGACGAGTAAACATGATTTTACAGTGATTTAAAAGTTACACAAACACACTTGAAGTGTATGACGATGTGCTATTTCCGGCCACTCGGAGTGGTTCCCACAATCGGTTCCGCGTTGCTCCGCTCCGCCTGCAGCGACTCCATGAACACGAGCAGGGGACCAACCTTCAAGGCCACCGTACCGCCCGCGAGGTCCACCCGAACCGCGTTCTCCTTCATGATGTTAAGAAGGGAGTCGACGAAGATGTTCTTCATATCCTCCTTGATGATCTCGTCGAAGATGAGCTGAACGTGAGCGTACGGTATGCCATTGGACGCCATCCTGTGACAGGAATAAATATATAAATAACGCTACAAAAGCAGTATTTCATGTTTAACCTTGTTGATTCATTTTTATGAAATCATGCCATTGGATTCAATTATGTGACAGGAATAAATATATGAGCCTCGCTCTTAGACAACGGGACGTAATACATGTGCGTAAAATTATTTCCCCAAATTAGCAAATTTTCGTTTAAAAGAAGTTTCTTAAAAACGAAAATCCAGTCTAGGCGAAGTGTTGTCCCCGATTAGCCTTTGGGAACTGCACAGGCTAATCTGGGACGATACATTACGCATATGAATTAAGACCGGTTTTCTCAGAGCACGGCTCATATTTTTATAACAATTCTCAAGCAGTATGAAATGTTAAACCTTGTTTATATTAATTCTTTCCAGGACATCACGGCATTGGATTCCATCATGTGAACGAAATACAAAACCAAAGATGCTATTAAAGCAATCACTAGTTAAACTATTAATTTGTTAATTTCTTGAGGAGAAAGGTAAAATCGTGGCATTCGATTTCATCTCAATTTATTGAAATACATGCAATACATTTGCAAATAAATACATGAACACACATTCAATGTAAAACATTAAGAATAATCAGTGTTTGACGATGCTGACTATATTGTGTCAAACATATAAATTAAATATCTTGCATTTAAATGATATTGTCAGTGAAAAAAAGGGAAATCAAAATTTACATAATTATCAATCAATAAAGATGTTTATGCTATGTTTTTTTTTAGAAGAACACCCCCCAGTGTTTGACTTTTTGCTTTTTTTCTTACTGTTTTGTATGTATAATTGCACTGTAATGCATATGCGATCGGTCAAATAATTAATTAAAACATACAAAAAATGCCTAGCAGATGATAAGAGACATTTATCTTCTAAAAATTCGTCTTGAATTTTAGTGTTTAAGTATTTTTTAGTGAGTCACATTAAGGAGTCAACAAAAATGTACCCGTTTGTTTTGGTATGTGTTAGTCCCATATACAGAGGAGGAAACACGTGACAAGCACAATCGCGACATCCATGCCGAGACATGTATTTTTCGCCGTTTTATATCTCGACTAGACTCTCGAAATTTCTTAGCGGGGTGACCTAATTACAGCTCCACTAAGAAAATTCGCAGCGAGCAAAGTCGAGATATAAAGCGAATTTAAATACGAAATAGACGCTAATCACATTCTTGCTGATATGGCTGGAGAGTTAGCGGGATTTAAAAATATAATACAAGTAATACAGAGTATACAACGGCGAAAATACCTGTCCCGGCATCGACTTTGCCATCTTGTTTGTCACGTGATTACCCCCTCTGATATATTCTCATTTAAGTGCGAATACTTACGTGAATGACGTGATCTTGCAGCCACCGTAGGACGGCAAACCTCGGCGAGGGTCCCCGTACCAGACACTCACCTGCATGAACACAGAGGTATTAACATTCGATGTTTTCTTAAATTAAGGTATGAATTTCTTTCGAAACAAAATATTATGGTACATAATGTTACTTACATGTAGGTATAATAATTAAACATACTGTGTTACCGTGTTATAACTGAATACTTGTACGACTATTTTACGTAAGTCCGACAAACACAGTTCATTTTTGCCAAACTCCTCATACTGGATTTACGAGAACAGGTTTGATTACTATAATTACAGATATTGGGACCGTAACCACGAATCTGTGAGTCAACAAGGATGATAATTAATTGTATCTCTGCTAAATAACGCGGGGTACCAATAATGTTAATTTATTTCACCGGGAAATTACATGCTAACAAAACAGATACCAAGCGCGTGTATCTACAAAAGATCATCCACTAAAACGGAGGGAAAAAGCTTTATTTCAACAATCGCATTAAGTCTTTTTGCTTTATGATTTTATGGCAGTAGTGCGTCTAACTGTATAAACCGGTACATTTTGCTACATGCATTATCTTATAGGTATGTAGTCAGAACAAAATCATTAAACAAAACTGTATCTGAATTTACACAACTTATTTAAGCATAGTGAAAATTGGCCCAGACACGTGGGTATTATTCTGCTGTAAAACTCACATGTTTACAAAAATCCCCGGATGCATTCATATACTGCTGTTAAACTTATATTTCTACAAAAATCTTCTGTTCCAATCATATTCTGTCGTAAAACTTACATGTCTACACGAATCTTCTGATACATTCATATACTGATGTAAAACTTGTATTTCTACAAAAATCTTCTGATACATTCATATACTGATTTAAATCTTACATTTCTACAAAAATCCTCTGATACATTCTGTACTGCTGTTAAACTTACATATTTACAAAACTCCCCGGATACATTCATATACTGCTGTAAAACTTACGTGTTGACAAAACTCCCCACATTCACTCAAGACAGTATCTTATTTCACAAACTTAGCTTAGTTTTGATTTCCATTACATACATAGAAATTATTGGCCAGACACGTGGATATTATTCTGCTGTAGAACTTACATTTTTACAAAACTCAGCAGATACATTCACAAACTACTGTAAAACTTACATTTTTAAAAACTTCACAAAACATTCATATTCTGATGGAAAACTTACATTTTTACAAAATTCCGCAGATACATTCATGAACTCGACCGATGAGCTGTTTTGCATGGCCGCTGTCAGCGAAAAGTTCAGGAGGGGAATCTCGAGGGTCAGGGCTGTCGCTGAAAGCAATGATAAAACATGCTGTAATAACAAAGATTTCTTATTTTCTGAAAGCAACAGACTTGCAGCCTCGTTCTAAAAAAGCCAGGCTTAATGCGTGTGCGTAAAGTGTCGTTCCAGGTTAGCCTGTGCAGTCCACACAGTCTAATCAGGGACGACGATTGTCGCTTTTATTGTATTTTTCGTTTCCACGAAGTCTCTTCTTAGCATGAATCCAGTTAGGAAGGAACGTGTCTTCACTGATTAGCCTGTGCAGACTGCTCAGGCTAATTTGAGACGATAATTAACGCACATGCATTTTATCCTGTTTTCCCAGAGAGAGGCTCAATTGTTTTAATTATGACTAGCAATGAACTAAGTTGTGAAGTTTTCATTACAATACAGTCACTTGGGGTTGTTATCTTTTATTGCATGCTGATTAAAACTGAGCACTTAATTTATTAAAACATTCAGATTAGAAANAATACGATGACGACAGTGCGACAATAAGATGGCGAGAATGCGAGAACGCGATGGCGAAAATGCTAGAACGCGATAGTACGATGACGACAATGCGACAGTGCGATGACGACAGTGCGACAATACGATGGCGACAGTGCGATAGTACGATGGCGACAATGCGAGAATGCGAGAACGCGAGTGTACGATGACGAGAATGCGAAAATACAATGACGACAGTGCGACAATGCGATGGCGACAATGCGATAGCAGGATGGCGACAATGCGATGATACGATGGCGACAGTACGATATGACAATCGCATTGTCGCCATCGTACTATTGCACTATCGCCATCGTATTGTCGCACTGTCGCATTGTCGTCATCGTACTCTCGCGTTCTCGCATTCTCGCCATCGCGTTCTCGCATTCTCGTCATAGTACTCTCGCGTGCTCGCATCCCGCCCTCTGGATTTTAATGTGTAATCACGATGGCCCTAACGGTATTCCGTATTTTACAGACTTATAACGTATATACATAAATAAGTACATTATTTTGATTGGTAAACTGTTAAACGGTTTTGTGTGCAAATGTCTTAAAGAATCTAAAGACACATATGCCCAAGAACTACGGGGTATACTGGTTGTTAATGCCGCTGTTCTCACCGCCAATTAGTTACACATGTATTACCATGCATTCGAAAGTTATAAAAGGTGCATTGGGCACAGCAGTCGAGGATATAATTAAATTTAAAAAAAAATAATATATTTATACACTCATTCCTTAGACTGAAACAAGTATTGAAAAGAAATTCCATCATTGTATTCGTTATTTTATGTCGGCTTAGGTTAATGGACAACTTTCACTTAAGATGTGATTGAAGATTAATATAACGTAGGGTGTCTACAAATGAAACAAACTGGTGGTGAATATAAACATCGCACCTAAGAAGTTTAATCGTAATGCAACTATCATAGTAGGTTTAATACGGTGGGTCCCAAGTATTTGTATCCGCTAATAAACGAATAACAACGTTATTTTAGCTAAATGAATTTTTATTCAGAATTTACGAAAGCAAAGCGATTAAATATTCAATGAATAAACAGGACATACTTATTCAAAACCAAAAAAGCACTTCATTAAACAAACAAATATTGAACAGTAATAAAAGACAAACACATTAGATGCAATAAACACTGCGAGGGGAGAAAATATAAAAAGCAGATATCAATAATATAACAAATATACACTGTGAAACGCTGAAACCAAATCAAAAAACAAATTGTTTAACAAAAAATTGTAATATTAAAATGTAACGTTAGTTATTCACTTCGCATCAGTTAACCAAGTAAGAAATGACTCATGACACAAGACTGTAGGATATTCAGTCTAGTATTGAAGACATAAATGAAGCAAATGTTTAGCGCTTTATAGTCTCTTGTGATATAATTAGTAAGCAGATGATGATCTCTAGCCACTTGAGGGCGTAGTGGTCGTCACGGAGACATCTCTCACTACTGGGTTGGAGTTTACCGCTTGAAATTCCATATCCGGGACTCGGAAATCGGCAAGAGAAAGGACAACGATGTTTCCGTTGATAATGAGACGACTTGAATTTTCTTTCATGATCTTGATTATCTTATCCACGAAGGGGACGGCGTTTTGTTGCGTAATAATCTCGTTAAAACGCATGCTGACCTTGACATAGGGCTTTGTTCCGTTCATACTGGAAACAAAACATACATAATGACTTTATATTTTACAAACACATTACATAGATCATCATATATTAATTTATTTAGTTTTAAACCTTTTACAGTAAAACTATATATTTAAGACATATTTAGTATTTCAACAGGTGTATTGTTCATTGAACTTTTTAATATTTGGTAAGTATACACCTAGTAATATAATTTGATCTTTATTAATAACTGTTGCTTGTATTATTATTGCTTTTATTTGATTAAATACACACTTTTTATAACTGGAATTCCTTAAATAATGTTTTACACACGTTATCTTTGAAAACATATGTTTAAGGTCGTTGGACATATATGTTAATTATTCTAAAACATTTTTATTTGTTGATTTGATATCGACCGCTTGACAAATGGTCTCTGTACATATATCTCCGTATAAATTCATCTACATGTACATGTAAAAAGATAGCGTACCTTAACGACGATAGGCCACATCCATTGCTTTTCGCGTACGAAGGGATACCACTTTCGATATTGCTTAACCAGGGGGACACCTTCAAAGAGATGATTCATATTGTTATAGCAGTGTCAGTGCGATGCAAATATTGATTCATTCAGTCTTAATTAAATAAAAATAAAAATCGCTAGATCAATATCTAGTATGTTTAACTTTACACCAATGTCTTTAAATTGCAATATTTAATGAGGGGTTTTCTTTTTACGACAAAATGTACGCCACACATTTCTGTAACTAGAACACATTCTAGCAAACATTATTACTGATTCCTATTTGAATTTTATACAGATACAACACTTGCGATATAATCAATACAATCGCATTGCACACAAATGCGCAAATTCTTAGATTTAAGTCTATGAATAAATAATATTATTTTAATTGGAATATTTAAGAATTGCTTAGCCTGTATTTATTTAAACGCTTTCGGTATTTTCTATGTTCTATGTCTATTTTCTTTCTTAAGTCTAAAATAGTTTGGAAACGGACCCTGATACCAAGTGTTTTGCTAAGGCACCGCATACGCGAAATCATTACAAATGTGAAATTAAGTTTCCTTACACAAAAAAAAAAACACAAAAAATACACATACCTTCGAGCAGAAGGAGTTGGCTAGTGCTTGGAACTCCGGCGACGATGGGTTACTCAGGGCGGGGGTAATCGTGAAGTCCACAAGAGGCATGTCGAACGTCAAAGCCGTGGCTGAAACATTCAGCAGGGAATGTGTTCCAAGTCACCATTATTTAAAAAAAAAATGTAAAATCATTTCTATTCGTCGGCATGAAATTGTGTGGTGTTTTCAACAAAAGAAAATTGTTGGAGAACACATTAATTCGTGGAGTTCTGATTTTGGGGGAAAAAAAATTGCGTTGATAATTTTCCGATGTGTTTATGTTCAAATTCTTATGTCGGGCAACACACAAAATCAATGAAAATGATTGCCCCACGTATAATTATGGTTTTACGGTAACTGACATAGGAAATTCTCCAATCAACTTAAATGAACTTTACTGCTTAACAAAAAACTCTTCGCATTTACCGCCGCTATGTGTCAACTGTTACCACTAACAAACCAAGTAAAATCCCCAACAATTTGAAAGAATTTTGGCTTTTTCTTTTCTTCTTTTTATTTAATAAACCATTCAAATCGCTTGGCGGATGCTGCATAAACAAATTAACTGCTAAAAATAAAGGCACGCCCGAAAGTACGTGTTTTTAAATAGATTAACAGTGCATTTTAGTACACGAGTATCTCACTTTTGATATGTTCAGCCTGCATAGAAACTTCAATGCGAACCATTTCAATTTTATTGTAAATATATATAGAACAATGTACTGATTATAAATTACACACGCAGGGTTTAAATATGTTTCCTCGTGGTGAGCTGTAAAATGGGTATGTACCACTGACACTATTTCCTGTTACTCAAATGCACTTCTTAATAATAGGTTTTCCGTACTGTGGACCTCTTTTTTGATTCTTAGGTATTAGCAGTAAGAATATAAAGATGTGTTTGTGAAACACTATGTCCCCTTTTGAGCGATTTTGACCCATATATTTTACCTTTTACCTTGAAGGACGACAATGACCTTGACTTTGCACCACTCAAAATGTGAAGCTCCATGAGATACACATGCATGCCAAATATCAAGTTGCTAACCTTACTATTGCAAAAGTTATGACCAATACTAAAGTTTGCGAAAACAAACCAACAAACAAACAAACAAACCAACAAACAGACAGGGTAAAAACAATATGTCCCCGAGTATAGACTGGGGGACATAAAAAATTATTTATATGAGCCACGCACTGTGAAAAGGGGGTTTAATTCGTGTGTAGACCGCACAGGTTAATCAGGGACGACACTTTCCGCTTTAATTGTATTTTATTATTTTATTTTATTTTTGGTTGAAAGGATCACTCTTCTTGACGAAAATCCAGCTTAGGCGGAAACTCTCATCCCTGCTCAGCCTGTGCGGACTGCCCAGCCTAATCTAGGACGACACTTTAGGCACATGCATTAAACCCCCTTTCAAAGAGCGCGACTCGTATTAAAAACAACAATTACTTACTGAACTGAGGAACCGTCGTGACAAGGTTGTCCAGGAACTGGCTGATATTCACCTTGATATGGTCCGTCGGCCCGATTTTTGTTACAATATCCTGGCCAATGTACCGATAGACCGTGTTGGGCCGCCCGGCAATTGGAATCGCTCGAAAGCTATCCAAAATGCTCTGAAGTTCGAGATCCAAAATCGGCGGCTTTTTGTCGAATAGCAGGGAGACCGTGGAGAGAAATGGGTCAGTCCGGAATTGGTCGTAGCTGCGGCACAAATGACAGTGTTGTTTTATGGCAGTTTTGGGGCCAATATTCGGCCCCATTCCCCACAAGAAAAGGTATATATTTTTCCCCGATAACAAAAAAAAAAAACAATCCAGAACTTAACAAAAATGCTTTCCGGTGGTTTATAGAGAAATATAAGCGAATTAAAACTGATCATTCACTTTTTCAAACAGTGGAAATTTACAGTCACTGTGGAATGACTCGTTTTCATGACGTTACGACGTCATTATTTCAGCAAATTTATAAAAAAAAAATATCATTTGTAGGCATAAAATAAAAAGATGGATTTTTAGATTTCAAATTGGTAGAATATCGATTTGAATTCACTCGTGGTCATAAGAAAAATATAGTTTCTATGGTAACTCGTGAATTACAATCGAGATTCTACCAAAATCAACACATAGCCTCTCTTTAATAACTTATATTACCGAACATAAACACATATTACAGCTTAATTGTAAAGATATTCTGCTTCAACTTCCTTTATTTTTAATATTTGACGTATAGACATAGACATTTATTATCTGTATATAATTTGAAACAAAGCTAGAAAGTAACGCCATACCCGCAAATACCAGAATACGCGCCCCCACACCCAGTTGAAGCCTTGCCAATATTTGTTCATGGATCCGTTTAATAAAGTGTAATTACAAAGGTTGGTAAAGGTTTAAAGAGGTAAGGTGATATATGTGTGTTGAGAGTGTTCATAGATAAAACCCATAAAAGTATAACAGGTTTGTGGTAAGCGATATTGACGTTTGAGGAAACGCGTTGTTTTGGGTTTATCAAGAATTTTGACCTTGTGAATGAGTTTAAATCCAAAAGAAGACCAATATCAAGGTAGACATGAAGCAATGTGATGTTGGTTTGTTGAAAGTGTTCACAGATTATATCCATGTAAGCATCAACGCATTGTAGGAAGCATTATTGATGTTAGACGAAACGCGCCATTTCTTGTTAACCAATAATATGGAACATGTGCATGAGTCGAAGTCCAAAAGCACGTACATGTCAAGGTCAGAATAAGATCAGGTGATACGGATATGTTCATAGTGTTCAAAGACATCGTAGAAAGAATCATTGATGTTAGACGACAGGTGTCTAAGGACGGACGGACGGGAAAACGAGCACACAGGACAATCGCTATATTCATTCCTGAAATGCAAGGTTAGTGTCAGTGTCGGCGCTTTGCAAGAAAAAAATCAACGCTCTCTTACTTGTAGTTGTGGATAAAGCACTTGAGGTATCGGCCGCCAAGAAGCGAAGAATTCCTAAACGCCTCGGTCATCTATTGAAAATGCATAACACCAGTTTGTATCAGTGATGTAATAACTAAATCTAATAACATTTGATAAAATCTCCTATTTACAAAAAAAAAACTTTTTTGTATTAAATTAGTACGGACAGTACACACACAAACAGCCGGAGATATAGGATACACAATTTCTTGTTTTAGCGAGGCCGTTATGATCTTGTTAATGACAATATCTTGTGGACTTTGGAAAGCGTTTGTGTTAAAAAGCAAACAAAAAATTCGACACACAGATATCGGTGTTGTATGCGTTTTTATTCCATCGAATTACGTTACACATTGGTAAAAATAAAACAGCATCATAATGCATTAATAAACACATTTAATGAAAAGGAATTGACCTTTGACAGATCACGAATTTTAAATTAATTTCAATTCTGAAATGCCTTTGACTTTTGTGACGAAAAACATTTCAACCCTTCAACGTATTATAAGCAAAACTTCAAAATTAAAGGCCGGTACACCCAGAGTCTTGAGGAAAGGAAAAAAAGATCTGTATATAAATGATGGGAATATGTAACGATTCAACAGGGGCCAAGCTTATGGGAATGTGTAACGATTCAACAGGGGCCAAGCTTATGGGAATGTGTAACGATTCAACAGGGGCCAAGATTAGGGGAATGTGTAACGATTCAACAGGGGCCAAGATTATGGGAATGTGTAACGATTCAACAGGAGCCAACTAATCGATCGCTCCACCATTAACGTATTTATATATTTAAATTAGTCCATGAAAACAGCAATATTTGTATCTCCTTCAAACAGATTAAATGACGACGGTAAAAATGTTCCTGATTGGCTGTTCATTT
>VMBQ01014323.1:0-14005 GCA_007657795.1 Dreissena rostriformis | reverse complement strand
TGGCACTTTGGATTTAAATATCACATGAATTAAAATGCTGATAATCTGTATTGGTTGTTAACTTGGTATGTATATACTTGATATGTAATTTTGACATTAAAAAGTATGAAAGAGACTTCAAATAACTAATTTTAATAAATCCTGATTAATAATAATCAGGATTTTTCTAACATACATGAAAATACCTCCTTTGCATATACCAAAAAATATTTAAATTAAAAAATGCCTTTAAACAATTATAGAACTGGATTTACTTACCCTACCGAAATTCAGCCAAATTTATCAGAAACTTTTCCAAGCAGGTCAAACTTTTCACATCAGATCGGGTTTCCGGGGGTGAATACCATGGCACAAACTTGTTTAAGTTCGTGAAAAGTTGTTATAGCTAGACCTCTTCTTTGTGAAAACTTGGTTTTCTGCTAATTGACATGAGGTTCAAAAATGACTGAGTTACATGATAATATATATCGTCACTCAAACTTAACCCTTTAAGCGCTGGAACCGAATTTTTAAGGCCTTTTCAAACAGTTTGGATCCAGATGAGACGCCACAAAACGTGGCGTCTCATCAGGATCCAAACTGTTTGCTATTCTGATAGTATTTTTTGAAAAAAAATCGAAGAAAATGCTAATTTTTGAAATTCAGCAGACGACATTTTAGCAGACGACAAATTTCCCAGCATGCAAAGGGTTAAGAGACCTCAATTTCTTTTCCAAACGTTACGACTCATGTGACTCAAGTTCTATAACAGTAATACGTTGAAGCTACGGATTAGCTCAGTTCGGAATAACAGGTCTATTGTTTCTCTTTGGTCTAGATTCAGAACGTTAAAAATAAATTAAATAGTGTTTAATCGCACTCTTTTTTTACTATATATAAACAGAGCTTTTACAAGTTCTTTAAGTGTATTCCAATTTTTTTTTCATTGATCCCCCCTTTGAGGCCCCTTAATTTAGGCAATGGGAAAATAACAGTTGAAGAAATTGTTTTTGTCTATCTTTAACCGTAACACTTGGGAATTATTAAATAAGTGAATTGTATAAGGAGAGGCATACATAAACTTCCTTATTGCCAGTTTTGTATGTATTCAACAAGTTTACAGAAAATCATCTTAAAAAAACAGGAAACACTTTTGTTAATCAATGGATATTATTTATTTAACTAATTGGTGTAGTGTATATGTTTTAATATATTACTATTGACATTAAATGCTTCATTTTGTGTCACAATTTATATATGTTGTATCTTACAATTATAAGCATTGAATAAATGAAATAATGTTTAGGTTTTTTTTTGGTTTGTTTGTGAAAACAAAGGAACATTTATTTCACCAACCAAACGCTTCAGGACATCCAAGTTCGTGAAAACAAATGAAAATAATTATTATAAAAACAACTAAAAATGTGTACCTGAGTTTCACCATATACCGGGTATTCCTGAATAAATATCCCCAGGGGCTTGACTTTTTATGCGTTGATGCTAGTAGCAAATGGCCTGTCCTTTATTCAGTATGTTTGTATGAGGTTAACACTAGTTATAGTTATTAGGAATAACATCAATCCACTCACTACAAGGCTTTTATACTTACCGTACATGGATGTTTTGGTTGAGCTATCTCAACACACTCATATACATGTAACCTGACCTCATTTTGACCTTGACATAATTTGACCAAATTTTGTACTTAGCCTATTTCAAAATGTTCAATATCTCAATAACACAAAATGACCTGTTTCATGTAACATCAATTATACTTCTTGCTATAAAGCTGTGATACCTGCATGGATGTTATCTATAAACAATCCTAATACACACACATATCACCTTATATCATTTTGACCTTGACAAATTACCTACTTTTCTTGGTTAACCTTATAGCTAGTGATGCTTTCAACACAGCGTTTATACTTACATTAATGATGTCTTCAAAACACTTTCAATTCGCCCACATCACCTAACCTCATTTTTACCTTTGAACTAAATTATTTTAAGACTAAGACCTATTCAGAAGTTCCAAATCCTTGGTTAACCCAAAATTGAACATTTCCTCTAACATCAATACTGANCGGCATGTGGGGGTTTTCGTCACGTCTGTGACAAAGCTCTAGTTTTCCTATTTCATGAAACTTCCTCAGAAAATTTGTTTCAAAAAGGTTGGGTGGTAGTTTTCCTTATATGGCTTTATTGAGACAATACCAGCTTAGAACAGTAATGTTCATCTGGGTCTCAGGTGAGCTCGCTAGCACTTTGGCCCTCTTGTTTTCATCTTGTTTATGAAAACACATCTGTGTTTCCATTTTGTGACCATTTAACTTGGTCAAAGCCTCTAGTGTAATTATATTTTATGTAGGTTAAACTTTACCTTGTTTTTGCCTGCGTCAAGACGACTCAAACCAAGACGGTTGTTTTGCCTATTGGTAGGGTCAGTTGCAGCCATCAAACATATAAAGTTAAAAAATCCATAGAAAATATTTGTTGAAATCCAACATGGCGTTGGAATGTTGATCCCAATGACTACTCATCTACGAGAAAATAGAATAGACTCAATAGTTCCTTATATTCACAGAATAATCAAAATCATTATANAAAAAAAAAAAAAAAAAAAAAAAAAAAAAAAACATTTGTTTACTTTTGGGGTCAACACTCTTGAAAACATTAATTTTCTCACATTACCTTGAAAAATATTTCATAGTATTACCAAAAAAGCGCAAAAAAAACTCTATTTATTACAAAATCAGTGTGTGTATATGCTTTTGCTAATTGAGCTTTGGGCAACAAATCAGTACATTTTGCTAAAAGAAATTGTGTTAGTTAAATGACTGAAAACAAAAAGAGTTTCAACATTGTAAGACAAATAAGGCTTAAGAAAATTTTAATCGGGGATTGCCTCGTCCTTTCATGGATGGTCAAGATTTCTGTATTTTTAGCTCACCTGTCACGAAGTGACATGGTGAGCTTATGTGATCGTGTGATGTCCGGTGTCCGTCATGCGTGCATGCATGCGGGCGTGCGTGCGTCAACAATTTGTTTGTGTAGACAGTAGAGGTCACAGTTTTCATCCAATCTTTATGAAATTTGGTCAGAATGTTAATCTTGATGAAATCTGGGTTGGGATTGTATTTGGGTCATGTGGGGTCAAAAACCAAGTCACTAGTTCAAATAAAAGAAAAACCTTGTGTAGACACTAGAGGCCACAGTTTTCATCCAATCTTTACGAAATTTGGTAAGAATGTTTATCTGGATAAAATCTGGATTAGGATTGTATTTGGGTCATCTGGGGTCAGAAACTAGGTCACTAGGTCATATCGTAACTTGGTCAGAACATTTAAATTGTGTAAGTTATGGATCCTGTCAATGAAAAACATGGACACCATTAGGTGGGCCAATTTTCTTCATGTGGCATTAGTAAAACCATTTGTACCCACTCATCCTGAAACTTTCTCAGAGCATTAAACAATTATATGAGCCTCGCTCTGTGAAAAGGGGGTTTAATGCATGTGCGTAAAGTAAGCAATGAACAAGGCCTTTTAAAAAAAGGTGAGCTAGGACCATCTTGGCCCTCTTGTTGAATGATACAATACTTTTGTGCAGAAATAATTACAATTATATATACTTAAATTGTTTGCTGTTGACAATTTATATAATGTTGCAGGGTGTTTCTTCATGTTTCTCTTTAATTTCAGTCAAAAAAAGCAACTTTGATACAGGTGTCACCTAATAATGTTAACGTCAGTTTTTCTAGAAATCTGTGAACTTAAAACTTGTATTTGTATAAAAAAACTAACAACAAATTTATGAAAGATTCCATTATAAAGCTATTATATCCCTTCAAACAAATTTCTAGTTCATGTATTCTTTTTTTTTTCAGTGGCAGCTAACTTACAGAAGATCTTGGACAATAAACTTGTTAAAAGTCTAACATTTGCATTGGTAGGTCACTTCACAGTATGAATGTGTGTAAAATAGGAGTACATAATTGAAGAGTTAATGCTGTTTTGTCTATCCCCAAGCTCTTGTTAATATAATAACAGAACTTCTGTAAAGTATTATTAATAGAAAATTGAAATGTATTTAGAGACGACTGCTTAACCCTTTGCATGCTGGGAAATTTGTCGTCTGCTAAAATGTCGTCTGCTGAATTTTTTAAATTAGCATTTTCTTCTATTTTTTTTCAAAGAATACTATCAAAATAGCAAACAGTTTGGATCCTGATGAGACGCCACGTTCTGTGGCGTCTCATCTGGATCCAAACTGTTTGCAAAGGCCTTTAAAATTCGGTTCAGCGCTCAAAGGTTTAATGATATGTATGCACAGTATCTCTATTACAGCTGTCTATATTGGCACTCTATCCAACTAAGTAGATGTAATTCTAACAACATAAATCAGCAGCACTCTGGGAAAATATTGCTTAGTGCACTTCGGTTAAGTTTCGTCCCAGATTAGCCCGTGCAGTCCGCACAGGACTATTGACACTTTCCACCTCAACTGATTTTTTGTGTACAAGAGACTTTCTTTCCGAAAAAAAATCCATTAAAGCAGAAAGTGTCGTCCCTGATAAGCCTGTGCTTACTGCACAGGTTAATATGGAACGACACTTTACGCATATGCATTAAGCCCAGTTTTCCAAGATCTTTAATGCATAATTCTGTGACCTCTTTTCAGAATTCTGGTTGTGCCCCCCATGAAGCCCCCTGTGATAAATCACTCATTGGATTCGCGCAGTTGACGATCAATGAGGCATAACATTTCCAAAGAATTAGTGACTTTAAAAAATTGTTGTACAAACTGGTTTCAACTTGATTCACTTAGTGCTTCACTGTGTATTGACGGTCTCATAAAAATGAGAAAATGTCTGCCATTGTTGTTTATTAGAAGGCCATGATGTATGTTTGATCTGATGTGTTTTGTTAAAAATGTTTGATCAAATCTTACAACGATTATTTAATTGAGTGTTAAGTTCAGTGAGACAAACATGTTAATTGTATAGGCATTTAAGTGATTCTGTAAAAAAAATATTGTCGACTCCATGATACATTGGTAGTTTTTTGTCCTTGTAACCAGCAGAACAATAGTAATAGCTTAACCCCTTAACGGCATGAAATTGTGAATGTTGAATAAAAATGGATGGCTTTATAATAGTAAAATTTCATGAAAACTTTTCCAAAAAGTCATTTACTATTTTGTTTTACTGAATCTGATGTCACTGCTCTAATAGGTTATGTTCAGAGTTTTTATTTTGTTAACTATCTCCATTGTTCCTTCACAATTTATCATGTAAAATATCTGCTCCCTTTCTGTTCAATTTTTTATCAATTTAGCTCTGGATACATGATGAAGGAAAAATACCATTAAAATTCTGATGTTATTAAGTGTTATTGTTTGCAGAAGGAGAGAGCCATATTTGTATATTGGTCTTCATTTTAGTGCATACAACATATTTTTTAATATAACAAAACAAAGACTCCACATCCAAACTTATGGAAATTGTTATATTGTTTAATTGAATGTTTTGTTTTCTTATTGTTTCGTGACTACTTAATAATATGTTTTAACCCAAATTAGATGAATTTGCTTTTGGTGCATTTGAGTTATTTATCTGATTTCGAATGCTTTAGAGATTTGTATTATTATAGCTCACCTGAGTGAAACATGCCCATGGTGAGTTTTTATGCCCCCGGTAGGGTGGCATATAGCAGTTGAACTGTCCGTCAGTCTGTTCGTCTGAAAACTTTAACATTGGTCATAACTTGTCCATTATTGAAGATAGCAACTTCATATTTGGCATGCATGTGTATCTCATGGAGCTGCACATTTTGAGTGGTGAAAGGTCAAGGTTATCCTTCAAGGTCAAAGGTCAAAAAAATAAATCAAAGCGGCGCAGTAGGGGACATTGTGTTTCTGACAAACATATCTCTTGTTGTGATCAACTGTTGTCCTTCATTCATGATGGTCAGTCATGCATCACTAACATTTACCTTGTGAACATTCTAGAGGCGACATTTATTGCATAAACCTCATAANTATCCAAAAAAACTAGCAAAAAGACCGAAAATGGCCGCCATTTTTACTATTGCGCAATCAATAATCCGGGTCATTGAAAAGCTTAATTTTGTATCCAACAATAGGAAGCGTCATTATGATACGGAGCATGGGTTGCATAGCACTATATTTTTCTGACAATTTTGTAATTTCCCAACAACAAATTAACAGTCCTCGTGCATTTCATGTAAAACATGGCAAAATAAGAAATCATGTACATCATGTAATTCTTCCTCGGGGAAAGCCTGGGCTTTTAATGCCAATTAGCGTCTCAACAAGTTGTGGCACAAATTGCTCAATAAAAGCTTTCAATTACAAAGTACAAAAATACCCTGTTCGCACCTACCAATACCCGCGAAAATGACCTCGTTCACACCTACCTTAACCTGCTCTCCGCTATGACGACAACAACCCTGATGGAAAGTCGTCAATGAAAACGTGTAAAAACACAAACAAAGACATAATTTCACATTTTATTCAAACATTTAAATTTTTGTCCAAACTGTTGCTACCCCGTTTGTACCTACTTTGCACAATATTTGTTGTTTCGACAACAGCCCCTGCACTCTATAAGATTATAGGGTGTAGTTTTCTGAAATAACAAAATGGCGGCTTGAAAGCTCATTTACGTTTAGGAAATGATTTTTTCACATTTTTTCAACCAGGATTGCTTCGTACCAATGAATAACGCGCATCAACTTTAATGGGAAACTTTGAGGTAAAATAGTGCGCGGTATACATGGTAAAATACGGTATTTACAAACAACCATTGTCACTGTGAATTTATAATGACTATTGGAATAAGAATTGTCAATATCAAAAAATGAAGCGCTAATCTGATCCAGAAATATATGTATGTTTTGATCAAAAAAACTTATTGACAAATAGTTTTTAGGGGAAAAACTAATTGTTACAAAAAGCTTGCAGTGAAAACTAATTGACCCAAAATCTTATCTGTTGCCCTGGACTATATAAAAGTATTGAGTAGACGAAAAGCTATTGCTGCCTTGAGGCAAATTTAATTTAAAATTCTCACCAGTTAACACATTATTTTAAGATCATTGCCCCTGTATTGACATTTCAACTGTTGTCGGACCCACCAAGGAAATATGAGCCTATGTTCTGGGAAAACTGGGCTTAATGCATTTGTGTAAATATCCCGCATGAGCCTGTGCAGTCTGCACAGGCTAATCAGGGATAACACTTTCCGCTTTTATGGAATATTAATACCCCTTCTTCGAAGAAGAGGGTTATATTGTTTTTGGCCTGTCTGTCTGTCATTCTGTCCCAAAACTTAACCTTGGTCATAACTTTTGCAATATTGAAGATAGCAGCTTGATATTTGGCATGCATGTGTATCTCATGGACCTGCACATTTTGAGTGGTGAAAGGTCAAGGTCATACTTCAAGGTCAAAGGTCAAATATATGGGTCAAAATCGCTCAATAGGGGGCATAGTGTTTCTCAAACACATCACTTGTTTGTTTAATGGAAGTGTCTTCTAAATGAAAATTCAGTTTAGGCGGAAAGTGTGGTCCCTGATTAGCCTGTGGGAAGTGCACATGCTAATCTGGGACGACACTTTACGCAATGCATTAAGCCCAGTTTTCCCAGAACGTGGCTAATAATATTGTTAGTACCAATAATATCCAACATAATCCAGACATTCCCAAAAGTATTTGAAGTCCACAGGACATCCGGTCCTGTAGACTTAAATAACTTGCAGGACCACAATGGGATTCATTAAAAGAGCGAAACATCAATTTAAAAACATATATATCCCAATACAATTGCGAAGATAAGTTTTATGTCTATCTGTAACAACTTTGGTGTTCAATTAATACTTAGTGTTGGTTGTTTTCCTTAGCTGATAAGTTGTATTGTTACATATTTGTTTTGTTTATTCCATGGGTGACATTGACCCAAATTTGAAATCCGGAAAATTAAGCCGTAGGTAGGGGCCGCAACGGGGTTAAAAGGCAGAGCCACTATGGGGGAAAAAACCCTGAGTCCTAGCTTATTGTACTTTTTTATAGTCTTTCTAGTTGCAATTTCTGATGAGTACTATGCGAAATATTATAAACCAGGACATCCGTATCACCGCATGCGTATTGTCATTCTATAAAAATGTTATAAAGAACGTCGAAAATAAATTAAAATCGAGGAATCAAACTGTATCCGAATATACAACGGTCCAAAAACATGTTCATGGTTTGCACATGAAATAAAATGTGCTTTATGCAAATATCTTTTGACTGTAGAAAATAAAAACCAGTAACCAGCAAATTATACATAATCAATATATAATTTGGTTAACAATACGGCTTTACAATATGCTATTTCCGTGCGTTTCTTTGCTAATCGATCACTTAAAATTTCAAGATGGCGGACATTAAGATTTTCGGAAAGGAGGCTTCGTCAGTTACGTTCATGTCCGTGCCTGCCGAAAAGCCTGCTGAAATCGACAAATAAAAGACCGGACGAAATCGATACTGAGCGCAAATTTCCGGAATGCCGAGGAAGCTATAACAATTCTCAAATGATCGAACACTTGAACGAATTCTATCAAATAAATCAACTTTTCCTCTTGAATGATTTCCCGGACATTCGGACCGGCAACATGGCATTTTCAATCGGACCGGTCTATAAAACGTCGGTCAGGACCGACGGTCCGTCACTTTCGGGAATGTCTGCATAATCTATACTAAAATAAATTAAAATATATTGAACGGAAAAAGATTTTTTTTTATATCCAACAACAAGTGGTACTGGTTAACAGATTTATAATAGCCCATTTGAGCTTTATCCTAGCAGAGAGAAGTGTCTCTTCACTGTGGGATGCTTAAGATACAGTTGTATTTAGAATAAAGACATTAGTTATAGGTTAAATGGCTGTTGTTTAACAAATTCAGGAAGTCACCATTTCGGGAACAGGCTAATCAGGAACGACACTTTAGGCTTTTATGTTGTTTTTATGCCCCCAAAGGTGGGCATATAGTGATCGCACTGTCCATCTGTCTGTCCGTCTGTCTGAAATTCTGTCACACTTTGCGTTTAGGTTTTGCGTTTAGGTTTCAAAAAATGGGCATAACTTTTGCAATATTGATCATAGCAACTTGATATTTGGCATGCATGTGTATCTCATGGAGCTTCACATTTTGATTCAAGTTCAAAGGTCAAAAAAAATAAAAATCAAAGCAGCACAGTAGGGGGCATTGTGTTTCTGACAAACACATCTCTTGTTTTTTCGTTTTTAAGGAAGTCTCTACTTAACAAATAATCCAGTCTAGGTGGCACTGCAGACTGCACAGGCTAATCTGGGACAACACTTTACGCACATGCCTTAAACCCTGTTTTCCCAGAGCGAGGTTAAATTAAAATCACAGGGCTATGTGATATTCTCACATATTTGACCATCCTTGCATTAATAAATCTACTTGCACACCATCAGGTGAACATGTGCTCGCATGTCAGCGGTGATTATGATATTCCAAATCATTCGTTTGTCAGTTATTTATTGCATAGATTGTCACTGTCTTATATTGTTTGTGTGGTTTGCTAATAAGCAGAAGGAGTGTAATTAAACAAATATAACCAATGTATTACTGGTCACCTCGTGTTTAATGAACAAAAACTAACAACTGTAGCTTGTGCTAGTGTGGGTTTTATCATCCCACTAGAATAAAACAATAGTATAATTAAAAAAAGCAACACTGTTCATTTGTGGTTAGTTGAATTGTGTTGGTTTCATAGTCTGGAGTTAAACTGGCAAACTAAGGGGATAACAAATAGTGCTTCTTTTTATTACTGTTGCATTGATTGATTGATTGGAATAGCTTTTGGATTGTTTCGTATTCAGAATGGTAATAATACTTAATTATGAGGTAAGGAAGTGTTCGATTTGTGATTATTATATAATATAATATACTGCAAATTTATTTGTATTCGTTGGCAGGAAATTGCTTCTTTTTATGCCCCCGGTAGGGTGGCATATAGCAGTTGAACTGTCCGTCAGTCTGTCCGTCCGTTCGTCCGAAAACTTTAACATTTGTCATAACTTTTGCATTATCGAAGATAGCAACTTCATATTTGGCATGCATGTGTATCTTATGGAGCTTCACATTTTGAGTGGTGAAAGGTCATCCTTCAAGGTCAAAGGTAAAAAAAAGCGGCGCATTAGGGGGCATTGTGTTTCAGACAAACACATCTCTTGTTTGAAAAAAAAAAGACAAATTTGTGGACATGGGAATTTGTGGATTTTTTTGTGAGCATATTAACTGAAAATGTATGGGAAAGGCTTTGACTATATTAAAAAAAAAACAACACACACACATTTAGTTGATTACAAAATTTGCTATTATTTGCTGACAATTATTTTACTTACCAACTAGGATATTCGTCTTGAACAATTACCAATTTAAGTCAATCATCTAAATAGTATCAATACAGATAAGTTAATGGCTAATGCTGTGAGATATGAATCTTAAAGATAAACTGTATCTTTTAAATCATACTTAACTAGGAAGGAGGAAAATATCTGATATTTCATCCTTGAATTGCTGAATGCTTTATTGCACATAAATTTATTCAAATATATGAGCGTATGGTGTTTTACCTTTTTCCATGAAAACACTTTTGTAACCAAGGATTCTTTATTTACATGCATCAATTTTCAACAATGAAAACCTAACAATTTCATATAAGGGTCGGGCATAAGCTGCGTTGGTTTAAACGGAAAATACCTGATACACATGTATAATAGCGCATGGTGTTTTACCTGTTTCCATGAAAACACTTTTGTTACCAAGGATTCTTTATTAACATGCATCTATTTTGAACAATGGGAACCTCACAATTTCATATAAGGGTCGGGCATAAGCTGCGTTGGTTTAAACGGAAAATACCTGTTTGTATTACAAAATCATGCATATGAATCAAAATTAGCTCGTTGTATTTAATTTATTACAATTTAAAAATTGTCAGTGATATTAACCATTTAAAATGTGAAACATAAATACCAGCTTCTTTCATATTTAATTTATGTGATCAACAATTTATTATCAGTTGTGGTTTACTATTTTGCCAGAAGAATTTAACCCTTTGCATGCTGGGAATTTGTCGTCTGCTAAAATGTCGTCTGCTGAATTTCTAAAATTAGCATTTTCTTCGATTTTTTTTCAAAGAATACTATCAGAATAGCAAACAGTTTGGATCCTGATGAGACGCCACGTTCTGTGGCGTCTCATCTGGATCCAAACTGTTTGCAAAGGCCTTCAAAATTCGGTTCCTAAGTGAGCATTGAAAGAGTTAAAATGCGCTTTAAAATTTCAAAATAAAAAACAACTGTTTCACTGTAATATTCCATGATTTTTAATTACAATGGCGGAAATGTCTGAGTGATCTTATCCAAAACAAATGCAAATGAAATGGTTGTAGATTTGCTTATGAGAAACAGAAGTTGAGTTCATTAACAACCAGTGATAATGGATTTCTGGTTATTTGGTATCAAAGTCTTGCAGTCATGACGGCAAAATATTGAACACATTAAAAGATAGAAATCAATTCACTTGCTGGAAGTTTCAGGTCTATTCCATTCGAAGAATTTTTTATCACAGTCATACTAAGTGTCACATTTATATTACCTCGTTTTCAGCAACGATGTGCTACTTGGCAGGTACTTTGTTCTATGTAGACGTAGCATGCCCCAACGTGGCACAACTTGGCAGTAACCTAGTTGAGCATTGATGGCAATTCTGAATAGTTAACATGTTCATGGTACTGCCGTGTTAGGCCATGACAATTGTAGCAGTAAATGTGGCCCAACATTGAATAATGTGGCACAACATTGAATTATGTGGCACAACATTGAATAATGTGGCACAACATTTAATAATATGGCACAACATTGAATAATGTGGCACAACATTTAATAATGTGGCACAACATTTAATAATGTGGCTCAACATTGAATAATGTGGCACAACATTGAATAATGTGGCACAACATTTAATAATGTGGCACAACATTTAATAATGTGGCACAACATAGAGTAATGTGGAACAACATTGAGTAATGTGGCACAACATAGAATAATGTGGCACAACATAGAATAATGTGGCACACCATTGAATAATGTGGCACAACATTGAATAATGTGGCACAACATTGAATAATTTGGCACAACATTGAATGATGTGGCACAACATTGAATAATGTGGCACAACATTGAATAATGTGGCAGCTCATTGCACATTGGTCTGGAGATAAATAATCATAGCCAGAATTTTGTAAATTATTGTTACCTTATGCTATAATATTTGCTGCTGTTCAACTAGGCAATTCCACCTTTACTTACATAATTACTATGATTACCTGAATGATGGACTGATTTCTTTGATCTTGTTGCAGTGTAGTAGAAATTGATGAAAAACATTTGGAAGAATGTTATAATATGAAGAAAAAAATGAGGGAAAATGGCTGTAAACTTTAATGCCAACCTCTGGAAATTCTGTACTGGGCTTGCACAGTTTTGCAGTCACATAAAGGCAGACTTTTAACTTTTTTGGTTGACCTTAAATGAAGTTCTAAATCGCCTTTAAGCAACTCGTTACAAGAACTCTGGTTTTCAAGGTAAAAGTGCAAATTTTACTTGCCATGAAAACAAGAGAATTTTACTTTAAATCTATTTATTTTTAGCTTGAATGCATCGAAAGCCTTAAGCTTATTGAAACGCTTTTGAGTCCATTTGCTGAGTAGAACTAGTACTTGGTGTCTTTAAAGGAGCCATAAAGAACGTGACCGCCCGGTTGCTTGAAGGACACCATTTCTACTACTGGTGACAAGAGGATTTTTGTTTAGTATTAAACATCTTATGTTCTGATAATGACACCAATTAAATAATTTTGACTTCACAATTCTATTTTCAGATATTCATAGAGAGGCTAGAAAGAAAAAGAAAGTTACCAGAATTCTGAAGACTGTAAAATGAACGAATTTACCTTGTGAACTCTTGAAAAGGGGTGAAGTTACGCAACAACCATGGGGTGTCCTCAGTCGAAACCCAAAGAATTGGATCTTACTGATATAAACAAAGAGACCGATCCAAAACAAGGGACCGGTAGAACTAATAGCTACAGTAAGGATCCAACAAATCTACCAACCAACAGAAATGATGGTAAAAGTAAAAATGTTTGACTTGAAATTAAAGGGATTCAGATTTCAAAATTGTTCTGGTGTTATTTAATTAAAATTTTCGAGGCATTCATTTTGAGTTTAATATATTAATGGCCTGAATGCCCGATTCTGAAACACTGGAATTAATCTGGTTGGAATAATAGTGAAAATGTGCACCGTTGTCTAGAAGTTTTCTTGATTGACTTTATTTTTCGAAAAAAAATATGATGCTTTCACTTACTTACAATTTTTAATAAATTATTTTATCTCATTTTCTCTTTCATGTTTATATAGTCTGGACAATGGTGTAACTTTCAGATTTTAAGTTAATGTCGTTTCTACATTTCTTCTGTTAACATTTTACTGTTGCCAGGTGATAGTTCTAACATGGTTTTATAGCATAAGATAACTATACATGTAGCATAGTATAACAAACAGATATTTCAGAACTAATTTCAAATTCCTTCAGTGATTGAAATAGTATTGTTCCAGATCTCTGGCAAAGAAAACTCATCCATAGGATCAAACAAATGTGATCCCTTTTCAGGGCTTTTTTTCCGTCTTTATGAAGCGTCCTTTGGCCCCACAATTTGTAAAACAATGAGTCTCAAACATCTCAAAATATTGAAAAACTTCCATTCACGAACAAGGAAAAAAGCCCTGCTTTAAAATACCAAGAGTAGTTTCAGTAAATAATTAATACCGTAGTTGATATGGTTTGTAATTTTTATACGCCCGTATAAAATACGGGACGTATTATGTGAAACCCCTTGGCGGGCGGGCGGCGGGCGGCG
>VMBQ01014321.1:0-14526 GCA_007657795.1 Dreissena rostriformis | reverse complement strand
CTCCTATGTAAATAGTATTTAATATTTTTACACGAGCTTTCAATACTATAATTGTAAGCCCACTTGTTGAAAATTAACAAAATAAATTATATCTACAAATATCCATGTTAAAACTTCAAACAATGCAACTCGTTTTATTATCGTGATCTTTACACTTTCCAAACCTCTATTGATTTAATTATATGACTACACCCTTATATGGCTGGGTAGTACACTGTTTTGCAAAAATATTTGGATATGTATACATACATATTGTTTAATATCGACAGCGGCAACCTATATTGAATGCACTAAAGAGTTGGGTGATTTTACTTTTTAGCATAATTTCTGGGAATTCAATTCATGTGTGTACATTGAAACATTGTTTTTGTGTGTGAATAGTCGTACACCGCCGGACAGGACATGTTTACACGATCCTGAAAATGGACTATCGAAATGTGGTTTGACATTACTGATATGCTATGGCATTTAGTTTAAGACTTTGTATACAACTGTAAAACAAAATACTTAGATAATTGTACATTTAGTGTATTCTACTGTAGTCGATTAAACACACTATATAAGCATTTCGCAATTATAAAAAATACGAACTAAGCAAATTTAAGTTAAAGTCATTATGTTTATAAACAACAATCTTAAATCGTTTGTTGATGGCTAAATTACACATGTATGTTGCAACATATTTGCAAATATCATGTTGATGAATCTTTATTCGTGTACATACTTTGATGAGTTCAATCACAACGCACGTGTCTAGTAAATCACCATTAAACCTTGTTTGTGGGGTAAAACTACGTCAGTGTTTAACTCCGCTACACCATTTACATTGATAACGCAACGAACGCTAGATAACATGAAAACGTTATCCAATTTACTACTAGCTTTCAAATCGCCACTTTAACAGTATCCGTTTATTGTCCAAGGACTATTATGACACGCGTAAGTTCCGTGACTTTGAATGCGATAAGTCAGGTTTACTGGAACGTGTGAACGTGTGACTAGAGCCTTTCATGTTCTCCTCGTACACGCGGTCGAATTCCTCGCTCTGGGCTACGAAAAAACAGTTTTTCAAGTCGCCAATCTCACCTGAAATAGTACACCAATACGCGGAGTTGTAATCCTACGTGATTTTGTTTGACATAAACATTTACTCATCGAAAAACTGTAAACTGAAAGGATTCAAAAGGTTGCCGATGAAATAATTAATATACAGGTATTTGACGGCTTGCGTTACTTAATAGTAGGATGCTGCAATCGAAATTCAAAAGCCTGTGAAGTGCAATGTTAGCGCATACGATTTTGCATCCAAGTATATCTTGTTTAAAGTGAGACTGCACGATTTTGTCAAATATTTACGAATTTATATAAAATGTGTAAACAAACTCATTATACATATATTTCAACATAAATTAAAATAAAAGTTAAGAAGAACATGTGTCGAAAAATGCGAAATAAGCAACATATTTAAATCTGAAATCAAAAATTGCTTACAGCCGTATACGCTAGCATGTTTATCATGAATGTACGATGTGAAACTTAATTTAGTTTTAGTGCAGATTCGTTCATACGACACAGAGACTAAATTTTGTTTACTAACAAATACGAGTAAACGTGTCGGCATCTGCTTTAACCAGCGCTAACTTGTATTCGCTGCATTTTATGAAATTCGTCTTCAATGTACAATTGTTCTTTCCTATTTTGTGTTATTGTAAAATATTTTGATCAATATATTACAATTTAACACATAATAAAACATATAACAATCGTGCATACTCACTTTGAGATAGTGGTACATCAATCTCTAAACAACGTTCTATTGTTGTGTGCGCTTTATGTATAATGTTGTGAATAGTAAAGGACATATTTATTTACACACAAATTCATACAAACACATTTTCTTAGTGTAAGGTTAGAATATATGTAACCATAAACGTTTACACACATTGTTTTGTATTGGTCCTTCTAAAACGTTGTTACCTGATGTTTAAATTTTGTTTGATATGTACCCATGAATTTTGCCGTATTTTTTAGACAAATTAGACGTTTCAATAAAAAAATGCCATGATTAGAAACATTAGAACTGATTGTGTATACATAATGTTACATGAACTTCGTATATTTTGAATGTTACTATATAATTTATCGATTTTTTAAAATTTCAAAATATTTGTCAAAATATGAACACGTCAATTTAAACGGTCAATTCGAAGCATATGGGGTTAACAAAACTATGTGAACCTCACACTGGTCTAAGTAAGCACAGCACTAAAATGACAAAACAATGTTATGTGATACTTGGACAAGTGTGCCCGGATGTACAATGACATACTGCATTTTAAGATTACACAGTATATTTTATATTTTGATCGATATTATAAATAGGTATATAATTCCATTTGCAATGCAGAAATAATACAAGTAATGGATTTAGCATTACATTTAAACTGTGTGCCATATGGTGGCCAGAACATTACTTATATCGCTTAATTTTGAACCCTATTACTTGACTATTGTACTTCGTCTTAATTTTTAACTCCAAGACGTGACATTGTAGGCACCGGTTTCATAAACTGCAGATTGGTATATGATAGTAATTCATCTCACTGATCTAGAATAATTTAGCGGCAATTACTTAACCTGCAAACATATTGAATAAATTGGTAAATTTTTCGTATATCGTATGAGTTAATATCACCAAACACATTGTTATGAGCTCATTTGTGTGTGGTTTGGTTTGATGCCTATGATTTGCTACGTTAGTAATTTAAAAGTATTGCGGTGGTTTATAGAGAAATATCAGAGAATTAAATCAGATACATTATTGTTTCAAACATAATTTTCACTGTTTTTAACCGTGAAATGGCGTCGTTTATGTGATATCATGACGCCATTAATCCAGTGTAATTCTCTAGTGTAACTCTTTTAACATGTAAATGAACGGTGGAAAAAGCATAATATAAAAAGAAAATGTGTTGGATTGGGTGGAATATCAATTTTAATTCACTAGTAATAATAGAAAAAATATTTTGTTTTACACATATCATCTTTATCTATAAATTATGATCAGATACTAAAACTTAAGATCCGTGCCTTTCATTTAGGCCAGGCAATCACCCATGACAACACTCACGATTTACGTACATCGCTTCCCAAGGAATATGCCTTTAATGAATGCCAGAACATCACTTATGCCATCACTCATGTGCTATTTACATACCTTCTTAAATAACGCAATAACGTGACAAAAAAACTTTGCCTTACTTCTTTAATCTGCGGCGTGACAAAGGAAGTCGTAAGTTTATGTCACAATAAAGGCGATAAAGCATGTCATGAAACAGAAGAATGAATATGCGGTCAACATCATGTATTATTTCTTCTCTCAATAGAGTTAGGCTATTTTCTTTTAAGATAGTTTAGTTTGGTTTGTTACTGTCCAACTTTAGAATATTGCTAAAATTAACTGTTTTTCAAAAATGAACAATATAACTGTTTTACATGCAATAAACTTTAAGGACGTAATGCAACTATGGACACACTGCATAAATTTGCGTATGTGTTTTTTCTGAACAACGGAACATACTCACGTCATTGCAAAAACAATGTTAAGCTTGATACGTGTCTGTTATTGATCAAACATGTTGCACGAGTGCAATAGATCGAACATGTTCCAAGAGTGAAACATTCGACCGTATATGTAAATGGTTGCATCAATTAAGGAACGTTACATTCTTGATTAGCATACTTGGTGGTCAAGCACTCGATTAAAGCCTTATAAATGAAATACATAGTAGGCTTAGGCACCTTTTGATAATACATGTAGTTCAAATGAGATAATGGGGCATGTTGTGGGTGTTATAAATCGCGGAACACATATCAAAACATGAATACTTAGAGGATAATACACGGCTGAGCCGGGCCGGGCAGTGATAATCGGCCCGCAGGGAGCATAACGGCTCGAGGGCTTAAGCCCGAGGGCCGTTTGCAACCTGGGGCCGATTATCACTGCCCGGCCCGGCTCAGCCGTGTATTAACGTCTATAATATATATCTTACGTTTATAATAAATTAATAAAATTATAGATGGGCACAGGTTTTGAGATTCTACTGTATTGTGTAATTATATTTTGTTCCTTCACTTAAAAATATTACCGAACCAGCTTTTCCAGCTTTCCGTACTTTTATTTTCATTCAACTGATTACGACATTTATGACGTTTCTCGTGTGACGTAATTTTTGTGACGAAACTAGACACTCTGGATTTAAGTGACAATAATTCGAACGTTGTGGTTTATTTAATAGCAAATTTATTTATTTTAAAAAGCATTGAACGCATCAAAAACGTATTTCGGATTGTGTGTTTGTAATTTATAAAAGGAAACTTCAAGAGGAATATAATAAATCACTCCGAGCAGTCATACGATTTCGTAAAATCGTTTAAAAAGTGTAGTTTGAAATAAATTTAGATAAAGGGATGCAAACACAGAAAATGGAAGTGCATATCGTTGTAATTTTATTATTATAAATTATGCATTGGATTAAAGTTGTCATTGAGGTGTCGTTTACTAAATGTTGATGTTGGGTGATACGTATTTATTACATCAACAGCAATGCCAAATCTTAAACGACTTCTCTATATTTGTTTTGATTCAACGGCACTACTGGTTTTTCTTTGACGGTCAACCCTCGATATGGTAATCGGCCAATTTTCAGCGTTGACTAATAAAGACGTTGGCTTGAAATATGTTGGTTATTACGGTTTCATGACATTACTCCCTAAGGCTTTTAGAGAGTTCGGGATTGTTGCTATTGCACTTACAATGTGTTATCGAGTACAGACCCAGTACAAACGCATCCATGACCTGACACGTTCGGCGTTAACGCTAAATCTGTGTTTACGGCCGTATTGCAGAATACTCTTTTGGATGATTCATTTGAGTTGGTTTTACTACACGCACAAATCATTTATGTGCCGTTTTTTGCTGTGCTGTATGTGCGGTCTTTTTTATTGAAATACTAATTAAATGAATTTTTCTCAGATAATGCTTCCCACATTAAATCATATTTGCACAGACCGGTTCTACGGTTCTGGTTTTTTAAGCAAGGGATTTTCTATCATCATAATGTATGTAATTATGTAAGTAATTAAGTAAACAGACATTTTATTAAGCTAAAGTTTATACATCTGTATTGTCCGATTTTATGATGATATTATATTTATTTGTTGTAACTGGTTAGTTGTATTTTAAGAAAAATAATTCGTTGACTAGCCACACAGTCAACACATGTATTTCTTAATAGTGCCCTGAATGTTAGGTATATACCACTATTATTTCCCTGCAGTCGACGGCTTAATCTCCTACTCAATCAACTGGGGTGGCACTTGTTTGTTATACCATTATGATATATGATACATAATGTACATTTAACTAATTATTACGTTCTTGTAGGTTAGCATTCTAAGAAAACAACTAAAATGCTTCTGCATACAGAGTGCATTCACCTTTTAACTTTATAATAAATTAGGGAATTTCACACGGCGTATATCTTACTACTTAAACATGTTTTAACATTACACACTATCATATAGTGTTAACGTTTTTTACCATCGCTTGAAGTACCTTATTTTGTTAACCCATTGGTTTACATGTCGATGCAACAACATATATTTTGAACGTTTGAAAACAATTTGACGGTACCTAATAGCGTAACCGTATTAAGCATAACTTGACACTATCATAAAGTGTGAACGTTTGTTTATATCACTTGACACTATCATATAGTGTGCCCGTTCGTTTTAAACATCGCTTGATACTATTGGTAGGTATACAATGTATCACAATTAATACTTTTTTGAGAAAAAAATAAGACAAACTTTTATGTTATGCTATTTAGCCCAATTATTTATTTATTTTAGTAAATGCTATAAACATGTTATTTTATCAAAATTATGCGCGACAAAGTCGAGCGTACATAAAGAAAGAAAGTGAAGTGAGCAAGTTTTTTTTATATGTTAACACTATAACGTTCTCGACGATGAGTTCCATTTCTTACTCGAATGTCCAGTATTTAATAGTCTTAGAAAACAATATATACATATATATTATTGGCATCGCACACATATGATAAAATTTATCGAACTTTTACAAACTGACAACGCTAAAACAATATAAAAAGCTTGAAACATTTATTTTTAATGCAGCTAAATTGAGAACTGAATTATATTATCAATAGTTTCTCTCCATATAGTACTGTCTATTTGTGATCATAGCAACACAAGCTATATGTATACACATTGTTAGAACATTTAAGTTTGTTTTGAATAAGTTACGACTTTACAATATCCATATTTTATACTTATCTTAATATATAAATGTTAATAATAGCTGTTTATCTTGAATATGCATGTCTTTACCAATTATTTCATTTCGTTATAAATTGTACATTTATTTGCTTTAATATGAAGAAGTGAAACTCCAGACAGTTTTATCATACACACCTCTGTGGTCCTTTATTTATGGCAAGGAACCAATTGCCAAAACGGTACAGTACGGCACAAAACGAAACAACATATACACATAGTAGAATAAAGCTGGGGTCACCGCCTTGGAACGGTCAATGCTAAGCATTGGGGGTTTAAACCAGTTAATGAGCGCTCAACCTCACACTTGGCCCAGCAATATTCATGATACATATAAGTGTAAATAAAATTTAACCTCATAGCATTGCAACTCAAATTAAACAGTAATAAAAGGGAATTAAAACGCATTCAATTTAATTACTATTTTATTACTCAATGGTTGAAAGGAGACCAGAGCAACAGAGTTACAACTTTTTGAGGCACGATGAAATGAAATTACTAACACGCATCAACTACATCCCTTCTTTATACAAAAAANAAAAAGTGTATTACTAGCATTTGCTTTAAGATATTTACATTTGCGAACACGCTTCAAAACATCTCCATAAAATGATGGTTGTGAAATTCCATTAGTTAAATGCCATTTTAAAGGAACATTATATTTTGAAATTAAATCACTATATTTAGAGTGAAATTTAGCGAATTTACGCCAAAGGTTATGATACAAAAAACCTTGTTTTAACAATTTCTTAGTTAATAAACGATTACGATCATTAAAATCTTTAACACAAGAACATGCTCTAGCGTATCGTACCAACTGCGAAATGTAAATACCATAGGAAGGACCTTTAGGGATGTTACCATCTAGGAAAGGAAAATTCACAATTTCAAAGTTAAAGTCGTCCCGTTTGTCGTATAAACTTGTTTTTATCATATTATTATTTATGGTTAGATGTAAGTCTAAAAATGCAGCATCTATATTTGATTGACACGATTTATTTAAGACTAGTTCTTTTGGATAGATATTGTGAATAAATTGTTCAAAGTATGGATTATCTAAGTTCAGTATGTCATCAATGTATCTACTTGTTAGGTTAAAACGTTGAATCAAATCTAGTTGTTTAGTTTTTGATAATTCTAACATAAAATCCCTTTCATAACAATATAAAAATAGATCAGCAATAAGCAGGGCACAATTAGTACCCATAGGAACACCGATAATTTGTTGAAATATTTTACCATTAAACTCAACAAACAAGTTATCCAGAAGAAAAGTAAGTGCTTCACAAAAGTCAAGACAAGTCCAGATGATGTATTTATCCAATATCTGATTAGTAAAAAAAGATATTTTAGAGATTAAAGCAAGATAAGAACACTTCTCTCTTGCAAATGTTTTTTCAATCAGTGAAATGAGTTTGGATTTTATTAAAATGTGAGGAAGCGTTGTATATAGTGTAGAAAAATCATAAGTACTTACTTGTGACACCTTATATTTTCTAATTTTAATTTTATCAATAACTTCTAAGGATTTTTTTATTGACCAAAATAAGTTTATATTACTATTTTCATAAACTGTATTACAATATTTGGCTATATGATATCTAATAGCACTCAAGGCGGATGTTAGGTACACTGATAATTGCTTGATGGTACAAGACACTGAATTAGCGATTAAACGACTTTTATATGGCGTTTTATGTAATTTAGGTATCCAATAAAGTGATGGCAATTTTTTGTTAGCAATATTTACGTTAACATTTAGATTTATGCACTTTGCAACATGGTCGGAAATAATTTCATTAGGCTGCTTATTTTATTCACAATATGATGTTGTTTGTGAAAGTTCTTGTGAAATCGTTTGAACATAAAACACTCGTCATATAATTATAGCATTATTAGCCGCTTTATCTGCAGGAACTATAACGAATTTAGATTGTAAGTCCTTCAGAGATTTACAGAGACCTTGTTTATTAAATTTAGGTAAATGTGGTAAGGCTAAGGATTTTTATTATAAAAAGATATCTTATTAATGACCATAAATAATACCTTGGTTTTCCATTCATTTAGTGCAGTAATTTCTGCATTTTCTTTCTTACACCATTTTGTACAATATTCCTGTAAAGATGTTTTAATTTCCTCAACGCAGTTATCAAAATCGATTGGAATAGGAAGTCTATACTTTGGGCCTCTGCGCAGTAATTGTTTTAGGTTTGTATTTTGAAAAAAATTAAGATCGCCAGTAATAACATGATCTACTGGACTATATCTATATTTTGAACTAGAACAATCACATGATGAAGGACAATTTTCTATTACATTATTATCTGTGGTAATAGCATTATAATTAAACACGATACTTCTAAAAGGTTTACTATATTTATAGCAAATAAGTGGTGATTCAGTATTGCGGAAATAAGGGGGTATCAACCGATGCACATTTTTATCATTGAATATTTTAGGAAGGTCAATTAAATCAAGACCTTTGTTACAAAACTCAATTTTTATACGATTTCTTGTTTTGTTATGTGCACTTTCAATGAGAAGTTTTAGATAATAGTCAGTGTAAGATTCAATAATACAAGCACATTCATACAGTGGGTCAGATTGAAGTAAAATAAATTTACATTCTTTATCGATATGCGTCAAAGAAGAAACAGAAAGAGAGCAAAGTGCACTAAGTAATTTATATTTACCCCCATTTTGTAATAACGTATAACAGTCATTTAAAGAAAGCAGCCTTTTAAATTTACGTCTTAAGTTACCATTTTTCCTTTTGCCATGTGAACATTTATTTCTTAAACGTTTACTGAAAAAAGAAAAGGAATTTATAAATTTATTTTTAGAAATATTCCCGACATTTAATATATTATCATTCAATCCAAGTGGGTAAGCTGTTTGTAAACGTTTGATTTATTCAAGTTCCGATACGCACCTTGCTTTAAATTGGTACTGATTTGAAGTACCATTATCACAAATTAGTTGTTCAACAGGTTGAATAGAAATATTTGTTACGTTAGGACCAGTTTTATTAAAGTGTTGGTAAATAAAATTGTAAAATTTATTATTATTTTTAATTTTATAGAAATGCTCTCTAAAACGTGTTTTAAGTGATCTACCAGTCTGCCCAACGTATTGTGCACCACAATAATGTACGATTCAAGTAACCACATACACTACATGTATAGAATTTCATGAAACATCTGATTTAATGTTAACTGTAAATTTGCGGTTATTAACAGATGATAGAATAAATGGGGACCTATTTAGGGTTTTTTGTAATTAATCTGTCCATAGTTTTATATTTTGTTGAAACCACCAATCTTGCAATAACATTAATATACATTGCCGTTACATATAAGGGTAAAGGCAGCTTGTCATTTAAATGTCTGTAAATATTCCGCATTACCTGCAGAACTCACAATTGATGAACATACAAGTAAGCATTATAAATACAAACAGTATACATAGTGTATTTATGTGGCTGTATGTCATTGACCACTTTTAAATACATTGTGTATATATGAATGTATACTCATGGGCTTAAAGCCTAATGTGTTCTGAATAAAACCATTTAAAACCATTTATATAGATCACTTGTATCAGTTCAATATTGGCTAGCAATACGTGTATTATTCAAATGTACATTAGCTATCAGTGCCTACGACGAATTGTGTTATGAGTTTTGGGAGATGCCGAACAGCCATCAAGGAATATAGAAGTGTCGTCAGCAAATTGTAACAATTTGTATTCAATGTCATTAATGTTGATTCTCTAAATTTTTGGAGTTGACGTTACTTTAATAGACGCAAACAAGGAACAGGTAGCAACTAGGCGGATCACCTTGTCTTCAGCCACGTTGTATAGGAAAAACAATTGATTAAAATCCTCATTGCGTGACAGCCGACACGACGTCTTTGTACAACACATTAAACCATTATATTATGTTATTATCAAAATTAAACCATGATAGAGTCGATTGACAAATGCCCATGAGAAAGAGGTCAAACTAACATGCAACAGCCGCCTCGGGATAAAGTGTAGGGGTTGTGTCCGTGCCATTCAGGGTTGATCGACATATGTACAAAGGAAAAAATAAATATAACATCATGTTCCAAAACACTTTTATTAAACGATTAATCATGTTTGAATGCAATAATCTTCTCACCAGCAAGACAGAGGAATCTTGAAAATAATGTATCTTTGCCCCCAATGTGCCATTCGTGCCAGCTTCAAAAGTGTTCATGGATGCGCTTGAAATGAAATGGGTAGCCTACCAACATTACCCTTGTACTCGAAAGCTATGGTTAGCATAACGTACGCTAGAATTGTGTCATTTATATGTATTCAGATTCAGTTTCGTTCATTTGCGTCATGAACAAGTTGTACGAGGTCATTTCTATCAATTATTTGTTCAAGTTAACAAGCCCAAAATTCGAAAAGTAATTAATTACTTGTAATGGCAATTTAATATAGTCATAAATTCATTGGCAGGTGAATGCTCTTCAAATGTTCATATGATTTATTTGTTTCACATACACATGCGATTGCAATTTAGAAATATCCGTATATCATCATGTTGTTCAATGTGGAGCAACACTGCTGTTCTGTTCTGGGAGTTTAAAGGTGGGAATCATTTTATTTCATTATATGTGCTTATGATTGTGATGAACTGTCTGTGTTGTGTTTTTTCACACGCAAATACTAGTGAGGTACTTATATTTAATAAAGTTTTGTTAAAAGTAAAATGTATATAACTAGTATGGTATAGTATTCACTATGAAATCCAAGACATGTTACCAGCACGCTGTACACACGTACTGATTGATTATGGCTTGTATATAGTCGGTATGTACGGATGGAATATCACGATGTGGATTTTCTATTTTGTTTTTAACATAATCATAGCGCTTTGTTTCCAAATAAATAAACGCCCGCCAATTATCGTAAACATGTATTGATCACACCTCTGTGTAGTACACATGCACAATTCAAGCCCGCAGACTTGATTTTGCTTACAAATGTGTTAAACGAACCGGGCAATACAAGTAGATAGAACTCGTAATGCGTGCACATCGGGGGTTTGTGATTTCCTATTAGATATTCCAATAATGGCTGTGTAACACCAGCATTTTATATGATTTTAATGCAGTTGTCGTTTACCCGAACCCCATACTTAGCCTAGCACGGTCAGTACACGCTTGACAAATTGACAACATCCAAATACACAGCATACGCTAATATGCCACACCGATTAATTCAGAAGTAAACGTCTTGGAACGATCATTAAAAAGACATATTGTGAACTAGAGCGGTTGAATGGCACGCCGAACCAACTTGCCCAGAAATGATAATTGAAACGCAAGTGTTAATAAGCATTATACATATTGCACTAGTATAAACATGTAAACAAGCAATAACACATATTATAACTTTGATTTAATAGCTGTTCAGTTACTCAGTGGCTTAATTTTTTACAGAGCAACATTATACCATTTTTCTTAGACATAACCTAATAATTCAGATTCAAATATAAACTAAAGTCGCTCTTGTTTTTAGAGCGAAGCACCATGGTTTTATAATGACACTCCGTATAGTACGCTAATTTACTGTATCGTCTTCGCTGTACTTACAATCACATGCCGGATATGTATGTTTTACTTTATGTAGCTAGACATATCTGGTTTTGTTTTCTTGTCGAGAAGTTATATTTATTGTGATTGAGTAGCAGATAATTGCGAGTAGTGGACGACACAAATGAGAGAGTGCTCTACGTCGTTGTTATTATTTTCTGATTCAAACTATGAGATGAGTAGGCGACCGGTGCCAATGTGTTTTTTGAGGCCTTATATCTAATATGAGACGTTAAAATTCAATCCAGTAACTCAACTACTAAATTTTGACGGGGATTTTAATGCATGTCAGTTTACGTTCTGAATTTAAAAAAAAAAATACACATTTTGAGCTGTAATTCCGGGTACATCATACAAACTTAACAACGGGTAAGGTTAGTCCTCAGTCGTGGTTATAACAGAAAAGATAAACCATTGAAGCGTTCATTCTATATTTAAACTTAATGTTATTTACCGGAATACATTTTATAGTTATGGATTATGGATTTCAGTGAATTAAGTGGTTACCGCACGCATCTGTAAACATTCGCTCAATTTATGTATGTTAACACAGATTTCAATTAAGTAGGATTTACACGTATATGAACTGTCCGTACATGTTTTCAATGATTTAATAAGCATAATATAGTACGTATTAAACGACATATATTTTTATCCTATATGTAAGTTGTTTTTTAAACATAGACCAACATACTATAAAACAGTATGCGTACGCGCATCATTAACGAGGTGTTAACATAAAAAGGCATACTAAAGAATACGCAAATACAAAAAAGATCTACTGGCGCTATTAATGAAGCATAGTTTAAATGACCTAAATATACACGAGCACATTTTTTCATCTTGAAAGAACCGTTGCTGTTCTGTTAAAACCGCAAATTAACACATAACGACAAGCACCAAATATGAAAGTATTTATTAATGGATACAATCCTTTAGTGAGGTTGCTACGAATGATTTATGTTATCGGTTGCATTTAAGTATAAATGTGCAAATACAATAACAAAATTTATAACTACCTTATGTCAAAACTATACAATAGGTTTACACATATATTTTTTTTAATTATTATAAATAAAAACTTTCATGTAAACATGGTATCAAAGTGATTTCTAAGGATTTCTAACGAAGCCTAAATGTCTAATAAAACGGGCATTTAAATTCTTAATTTGGTTTTATTCAATAAATTATAAACTATTTCACATCAAAGTTTGTTCGGCTCTGAAGCTAATAGAACGCTGGAGGAAAGAAACATTATCTATTTCAGTTCACTGAAAGTTCAGACATTAATTTAATATTGATATGATACATTCCCAACGATTTTACCGAAAATAATAGACGTGTTGTATTATACAGACGCGTGTCAAATTATCTTACATTCATTTCGTTTGTTCATTAATATAAATAAGTGAAACTCCAGAAGCTCCAGCAGTATTGCAGCGTATGTTTATTAAGACATAAATTAAGTGAAGACGATCTATCTCTGCATGATTAAACACATGAAGATATCAAGATGATTCATAATAAGTTAATTAATGCTCGCTAAAACCGACATTGACGAGCAATGTACGTGTCTTATAACAATACAATATTTACACTATTGCAAATACTGCAATGTTGACTCTAATATTGGATTGTCTCGATTTAAAAACAACTGTTATGCTCAGCATACACTCATACGTTTCGCCGTATTTAGAGTCCATGTCTATAACAAAAAAGGAAGACAATGTGGCACTTCTGGGCCGCGTTAAGATAAGTTTCTTCACCCTTAACGAATTTTGGTTTGCCATACATGTCATATGATCAAAACATAATTAAACATTACTGTGACGAGCTGAACATGGTTGTACATAAACGACTTTAAACTTTGCATACCGAACCGGAATTTGAACATACTATTATTGTAAAGAGATGTACATTCCATTGACATTCGTCTGATATCATTGATTCTAAATGAGATAAATGTGTCTACCTTTCACCAGAGCAATACGTTAGCAATAATGGAAAGGTTTAATATACTAATACTTCTTCAAAACAAGATCAATTGTTATTTTCCCTTTAATGATATATACTGTCAGATATTATTTGTAAATTGTGTCATTTTGTGAGTGACATCGACACTTTTCATGGAACTGTGGAACACATCATAATAAATATGTAGGACATATTTAACTATGATATATCGGCTCATATTCAATATAATAGGAATCAGTTGTAGAATACATTTGAAATTAGGAATAATGTGAGTCTAAGAACTGCAATCGTGTGTGTTTCGCTTTACATGGAGAAATAGATGTTAATGCAACTTAACTAATTTAATACAACTATGCATCTGCAGTCGATTTTTGTATTAATATTTTCGGGGTTATAAACCTGTATTTAGCGGCTGAAATATTTTTTTTTGAAGCAATCATTTAATTCATTTCAAAACAATAAAAACAATCTATTGTATTCGATTAAACACATATCGAACCGAGTTCAGATTTGAATTGTTCATCAGTTACCAATCGAAGCAGCGTGTACTCATCGGAAAAAACGA
>VMBQ01014320.1:0-14674 GCA_007657795.1 Dreissena rostriformis | reverse complement strand
AAGTGATAGCCTTTTTAACTCCCGTTGTTCATCCATTGATTTATACACACGAACTCTCAAAGCGACCAACACACAGGCATTTTGAAAATAATATTTCATTTCTCCAGTCTTTACGAAGGAGCAGAAAAGTCTCTCCAGACAGTACATTCGGTGCGAGTACAAGTGGTACTAAGGACACGACAATTGTTTAGTAAAACAGCCAATGTTGTCACATTTAAACGGAATTTGTTATTATTACTGTCACATATTTGAAATAATGTTCATAATTAGATTATTATTTGTTTGACGTGTATTCATATGATTTTAATTTAAGGTGTGAAGCCATTTTTCAAGTGATTATTTAGTTATTGTTAAATATGTCACGAAGAAAACATTCATATTTAATTTCATGTAAGATACACAACTAAGCAGTGCATTGCATGGATGTTTGCCGTAATGTCGAAAAGAAGACGATTTTTGATATAAATAAATAAAAATGCGTGTAAAGTTTACCAATACCAGTGTCTTCTGGCAAAAAGGGAGATTTAAGAAGAAAATTGAATTAACAAAATAGTTCCAATCAAAAACAATCATGTTCAGTAAAATCAAAAAACGGATCATACAGCGTAATATAGCGCTAACAATATCTGCTATTCATTGCTTTTGTATTGTATTCGACTCGTTAGATTTATTACTTCTTCTTATGCAATTACTTTGTATTAAACTAATGATAGACGTAAACCACGTACATACATATACAATCAAAGTTAAGGTAGTTTTGTATTTGATCTAAGAATTGACGATGATAAACCGTCTCGGAAACGTTCCAAAGCATTCGTACAATTTAGTTGAATTATAAATGTGATGTCCGGTTCCCAAATTTGCAAATATGAATCAGTTTGCGTTTGCATTTAAGCGCATGTTCTACTAATTGAATATTTGCTTACACGCGACGTCTCTGTTTGATGAGTGATATGGCCCTCAATTAAATGGATCAGAAGAATGCACAAATCCTTATTTCACTTTGTTTTGATTTGATTACATAAAAGGTGCACACGTTTGGTCATTGTAATTATAGGCTTTACAATTTTAACAAAATAGGACAACCACTAAATTGATTACTTTACGAATATAAGGTAAGTTTTGAATGCAACTAAATTTAGCTAGTTTGTTGCAAACAAATACAATTACAGGTTTAAATTGATTTTCATTTTATCACATCGGTACAATGTTTTACAGGAACCTTTCCAGAAAGAAAGCCTTCTCAGATTAAATATGCGTGTCTGTTGTTTTGTTTTTGTGTCAGTTGGTATGGATACTTGATCAGCTATTTATTTGTAGCTAGAATTTTTCTCGTTAATTCTCCTTTAAACTCGTACACATATTGTATTACAAATTGTTGTTATCATTTTAATTTACACTGTTTATATGAAAGTCAGATGCACACACTGTTGCATCCCATCGGGCCAACACATCGTTCAAGTAACTTAGAAGCCAAAGTATTGACTTGGGAACAATAATTGCATCAGTANACACACACACACACACACCCACACACACACAAACACACACACGCACTCCCATACACACACTCACAAGTAAACAAAAACATACATAAACGTATATGAACAAAACTTGTTTAAATCATTACAAAAGCGGAGAAGCTCAATATGAATGAGAAATAATAATAATAATCAAAACATTCCTTAAATAAAAATAATAATCATATAATTCTTTACATGAAAAACACAATTAACAGAAGCGATCAACATATAGTTAACGATCAGTAAGCTCTATGGAAACCAAATATAGAACTTATTCTGTAATTAGAACAACGATGATCTAATATCAAGAAATTAATTAATTATTCACTCAGCACTTTGTTAGGGAAAAGAAAACATTAGGACATTTACAGCAAAGACATTTATTTTCAATCTCCATTAATCTTTTTAAGGCCGATTGCCTATTTAGGACAAAATAGAAAACAAACAAACATAAAGCATACAACAACGATTAAAACTTGGGTGACCGTCTTTTGAACGATCTAATAGTATACAAAGCATCGGGTATTTAAACCAGGATAAAAGGCTATATTAAGTCTTGCCTTTATGGACTGCGAATCTAATAGTACACGTTTTATCTTGGAGTGATTCTATTCGCAGATTCTGACGTAACAAGTATGAATATAAATCAACAAGTATAGTGTTTGTATTTCTAACAACTTTGCGCTTAACACTTACACAATTCATTTTTATTTTCTGAACAGAATCACGTTATATCGACGACACAAGAAAACGTAACCATGATTATTATGATATGTGATCCAATGACATTTAGAAAACTATCTTGATATTTCTGATATACATAAAACTGAATGTCATTTATAGGAAAACCAACAGAGTATGTAATACAATTCTGCTCGGAACGCACCTGAGACGGCGATAATGCATAAATGGACGTTTATTACGTTTGTTGTGATGTACAGGTCACGAGAATCTAGAGATCAACACTTCTTCTCATATTTCTTCTTCTTATTATATTGTACAATATCCCCCTCTAGGGCATTGTCTTACGAGAAAAACAGTTCCATAGTCGCGATTTTTAAACGACAATACATATAATGATAAACAAACAATCTCTTCCTATACAAATGTGCATTAATTGCAATGCATATTTTATTTCAGCTAAACAAAATTGTAGTGATAAAAGTATCACACAACGAATTTAGTTTATTTAAATACAAGTTCGACAAAAAAGAGACAGTTCTTATGATGTAACTTAACTTCAAATAAAGAGCAAAATGCAGTTGTTGACAGTACGTGTCTTATCGTAATTGAGCCTCGCTCTGTAAAAAGGGGGTGAAAAGGGGATTTAATGCATGTGAGTAAAGTGTGGTCCCGCACAGGCTTATCAGCAACGGCACCTTTGCCTTAACTGGATTTTTGCTAAGAAGAGAATTTATTCAAACGAACAATATCATAAAAGCGGAAACGAAACCTTTTGCACTTGCATTAAGCACTGTTTTATCAGAGCGCGACTCAATTATTTGGCATCAGGTGGTCCCCGTTCCATCGATACTCACGTCACATATAATAATGTTCTTACCGGGGAAAATGTGAGACCATTAACATTTTATAATATGTTTGTTTCTTGTCTAAATTAATCGTATCGAAATAACATATTTGAAGCATATATGTCGCATAATACTTTCGCTACACGCGAGATTAATATTTTTATGTTTTTGAAAATAATAGTTGAACAAATACGCTATTGTATAAATCGAAGTAACATACGTTAATGGATCTCGGTATGATATTTGCGTTGAACGTAACACCTTATGCTGGGTAAACTATTTAATTAAAATTGTGTTCATCTTGTATTACATTTTATTTCCGAACTAAACACAATTTCATAAAAAAAAACAACAACAGTACAGACACATATCATAATAGATAAATACTCACGTAATCACATCTTCTCCGTCTTGAAGAGTGTAGAACTGCAAACTGAAATCTCTATTAAAAATATAAATTTTAGTTCTTAATTACAAACAAATAGGTGTACTTTGCGCGGTAACACGTTCAATTAACTAGTTTAATTTACCAGTTTCGATTGTGCAATACAAGATTGAGATGAACATTAACCCTTTGCATGCTGGGAAATTTGTCGTCTGCTAAAATGTCGTCTGCTGAATTTATAAAATCATCATTTTCTTCACTTTTTTTCAAAGACCACTATCAGAATAACAAACAGTTTGGATCCTGATAAGACGCCACGTTCTGTGGCGTCTCATCTGGATCCAAACTGTTTGCAAAGGCCTTCAAAATTCGGTTCCAGCGCTCAAAGGGTTTATTGGGTTGTGTGTATTACCCTTGGTGTTACAGTCAAAAGCAATGTTGTCCTAGCATGCATTGTGCACTGAAATAAAACCAATCCATATTGAGATTGAGAATGGACATGTATTTTAATCCCTTAAATATATCAAAGAAATACTGTGGTAAACAAGCGACAACAAGTAAGAATAGATTGTTTGAATTGTCAGTGAGAATTGATATTCCAAACAATTCACTTTACTGCTATCACAAAGACGCTTTGATATACAGGATGTCGGTGCTAAATAACTCTAGTTAATACCAAATAGTATAAAATGTATTTTGAAAAATTGATGCAGAAAAGCGAATTTCAAAACTCTAGTGAGCAATTCTGAAATAATTGCAAATTGCATTTTGTTTCTTTAAATGATTGATATGATTTAGTTTCAGATGGTATATGGCGAGTAGAATTAAAAGAGAATCCATAAGTCTAGTACAAAGGGTGAACTAGGTTGTGTTTTACTTTCCTTTCTAGAAAATAAATTTCTATCATTAAAGAACACTTTATACATAGAACATACATGATGGTGGCTAAGCACTATTATACTTGAGTGAAACAAGTGTAGTCATCTCAGTGATTACCATGGATTTTTAATGGAATGAATGACATAATAAGCCGCTTCGAACATTGCGAGTTCGTTATGTGGTCTATATAAATATGTCTTGACATATTAATGACATATTATTGAAACCGGACTAAGATAGTCCCGGGTATATCGACGAGCTTATGTAACAAAAGAACAACATTACAAACGTGACCTCACCAAAACTGCCTTTTAAAAAAAGATTTACGGACAAATTGTATACCGACTCATAGATGTTGGTACTCTGCAAGGCTTATTATTAACTACATATAACAAAACAATGCGTAAACATATTTGAAAACATTAATTTATTTTTAAATCATTAAAAAAGCCGTTTTTCTTAAAGATCCATGGATAAAAAGATTTCTTTGTGAAACACTATGTCCCCTTTTAAGCGATCTTGACCCATATATTTAACCTTTTACCTTGAAGGATGACCTTGACCTTTTACCACTCAAAATGTGCAGCTCAACGAGATACACATGCATGCAAAATATCAAGTTGCTATCTCCAATATTGCAAAAGTTATGGCCAAGTTTGACGCAAACAAACCAACAAACAAAGAAACCAACAGACAGGTCAAAAACACTATGTCCCCCAGTACAGACTGGGGGACATACAAATAGCATGTTATTTCATACTTCAGAACTTCAGTTTTTCCTTCAGCTTAATGATTTTACAGAACAAATTACGACCCATCGAATAACGATAAGGTTTATAAAAAGCCGTTAGTTAGCAATCCAATGCAGCGTTTCTTTTTAATGCGTTTAGCTAAATTATAAAAGTTTGCTTTTCTTCACATCTCCAATACAACACAAATACAATCTTAGTTAATATGTTAATACAATGTATCAATAAAAGTACACTAATTATGTTTTCATAGTTCACAACTTAGCATGTTTTTTAAGAAATAAGTACCATAAACCATTAACAAACAACACGATCCAATTACCATATCGCTATCTAAATTATATATCTCACTCGTCAGTATACATGCACTGCAAATAGGTTCATGTCATAGCAATTATCCATAGAGAAAACAATTGTCGATACCAGTTGTCTATATTTCATGTACAATCAAGTTTTAATAGCAGTTACCATTAAATAATCGCCATTACATACCTCAAGCATATTATACAAACTGTGGTTTGTATTTTGATCGGGTCATTTCGAGTTTAAACTTGTTCGTGAATTTCTCCGCGTCTATACTGGTAATTCGCTGACTTGTCAATAGCTTTTTAATCGGCATTATAGCAGCAACGCAACACATGATCTTTATTTTCAATATGGAACAACGTTACTTTACATTTATTTCATCGCGATTATGTTTGCACAGTAAAAAGGGGAAAAGGGGGGTAAGCATTGCCTATGAACTATCCAATGGTAATTACGTTACTTCTCATTCAGTGCATACCCGTTGGTCACCGTTATGGCTCATGTCAAGTAATAAGTTCTTGTCCGTGTTGCAATATTAAACTGAACGTGTTTGTTTAAGACCAAAAATACAATTATGATACAGATGAACCTCCATCATGAGTCTAGTGACATCGCAGCCATGATATTTGTTCAAGAGTAATTTGTTGAGGAATACAAATAATTGTAAGCACAACACCTCGCAAAAAGTTAACAAAACAAGAGATGTATTTGGCAGAAACACAATGCCCCCTAATGCGCCGATTTGATTTGTTTTACTTTGACCTTGAAGGATGACCTTGACCTTTACCTTGCCCCACTCAAAATGTGCAGCTGCATGAGATACACATGCATGCCAAATATAAAGGTTAATTAATTTTGTTTTACCTTTGACCGTGAAGGATGACCTTTATCTTTACCTTTCACCACTCAAAATGTGCAGCTCTATGAGATAGACATGCATGCCAAATATGAAGGTTACCTTTGAAGCGACATAGGAGTTGTGAACATAATTCGAAACCTAAACGCAGATTTCAAAACCTAAACGCGGACAATAAGTTCAAGGTCAAGATGAAAGGGGTAAACAAATATGCGTATGGAAAGGCCTTGTCCATATGCAGATGCATACCAAATATGAAGGTTACATGTGAAGCGACATAGAAGTTATGAACATTTTTCGAAACCTAAACGCAAAGTGTGACGGAATTTCAGAAGGACAGACAGACTGACGGACGGAAAGCCGGACAGTGTGATCACTATATGCCACACTACCGAGGGCATAAAAAACGATATCTTGCCTTTCAAATTCATTAACATTGCATTTAAATTGTATTATAAAGTGATAATCTTCAACATTTGTATACATGTTTACACATGCTTTACTGGTTAAACGTATGTAGATTAAAGGTGGTCAGGTTTATAGTCTAATATTGACATAAAATTACCTTCCAATCAATGGGGCATAAACTGTCCGGTCTTGCACAGTAATCATCCACCTAACATTGACTTATTTGTATCACATGTATAATTTATACCTCTGTGGGAAGATATCGAGAAATATTTTGTTTACATTCAAAAAACGGCTAGTGGTCAAGGTGGGTTTAAGAGCCGGGATATATTTGATTGATGATCTGAATTAATTGCAAATATGAACCAATTTGCTTTCGAAGTGAAGTGTATGTTCTATTAACGGAATGTTTGTACACCCGGCCTCACTATTTGTTGATTGGCATGTTTATCGATTTCAATAGATTTCAATCCAATTGAGCACACGAAACATGATCATTTTAGAACTTACCTTATTGCGGTATCGCCAATAATATGCGTACGTTATGTTTTACAAAGGAGGCACTTTTCGCAAATAAAACATATATCTTTCCATGATAATTAATAATCCTGGTACACATATATTTGTTTGTACTTGATCTTATTAAAAGGTAAAACAAATAGTGATCATGTTATTTAATACAATTGTAATGATCAAAGGTAATAAAATCAATATTTTAATAACAGTATTGAAATAAAACTGTTTGAATACATGTCAAGGTATCTAGCTACTGCTGGCACATATAAGTATTATTCATTTGTATATACACACCTTTGGTATATTTGTTTATAAAACACCTTATGCCATTATTACAATAATAACAAAGAGCTGGGAAATCATGGCGTTAACAGTAGGGACAAAATAACATCGGGAAAGCAGATGGCTGAAACGCAGATTGTTTAAGCACAATTAAATACACATGAACTGAAACTTAAGCTGCACTAGCAGGAGAAAAACTTAATATAAAATACGGTCTTTTATTTATGTTGAAGCCATCTAATAAGGAAATACAAGGTGGTGAATTACGTTTTAATATGTTCGTGTTGTGTAATGTTTTGTAAAATTGGTCACTTTCCTTCAATTAACGGCAAGAAGCGAAGATAAAACGGATTGCTCTACATAGGTTATATACAGGTAATATAACGTAGGGTGATCTTGCGCATGGTCGTCTGCTTATAAAATGGACCCCAGAAACATACTTAAGTTTAAAAGAACTACTGTAACAATAATTTTGAAGACTCTTCATATCGGGCTTGATACCCATCGCTATCAAAGGAAATACCAGCAGTGGTATTTTATTATGATGCTTTAAATAACGTGTTGAATTATTCATCCGATGTTTAGATTAATCCTTACCCACTTTGATATCGTTCAATTAATCCAGGTATTTCGAATCCTCGCTATTCACGCTGAAAACATTGTCAAAGTGTTCATGCGTGTTTATGCATTAAACACGTGCTGTGAATGGTTCTATTTTTCAACATATTGTATACGTAAAACATAATGTGAAAATGTACAGAGGAAAATATAAGGGCATATGACGCATTTATGGAATAGATTTCGTGTTATGTCCATTCAATGCTTTAAAACGTATTGACAGTTTCATGTTCATTTTATGATGTGTCTGCAAAAACTGCACCTAAACTGTGGCACCTGAACAAGCTATGACAACGTTAGAAAGCCACTAACAAAATATGGCAGTTAAAAACCCATCGCCTCAATATACGATACAGGACTGGTAATATACGATTACCCTTGTTAAAAGCTTAACACCATCCAAGCGGACATTCTATAGCGTGCATTGTGTAAGAGGATTATGAGATCTGAACCAAAAGCATTTCACACACATTTGACCTTTTGTAAAATTCCAATTGATTGTTCACTTTTTGCTGTTCAATATTTTATACTTTTGGAAGTTATTGGTTTGCAAAAAAAAAAGTCTGTTTGTCTGTCTGTATGTCTTAACGTAAACCTGTTTTTTTTCAAATTTCTGTACTTACGCCCCTGAATACTCTTGGCCGTGAATATGAAGCATGATACATTGACATTAAATGGTTACTTGCTCGTGTTAACATGTGTTTATTAAGCGCTTGAAAAGCAACTCTGCGTCATTATGTTTGATCTGAAGTGCCGACATTTAATAAAAAATAAGCGCTGATCTTAATTATCAAAGTAACCATTGGTACTGATATGAGACTTTCGATTCTCCTACATTCAAAAATATGGCTTCAAAGTTAATGGAACTGAATGTGTATAACTACATTATTACTAGTATGCAGTTGTTCTAGACGAGGTAACTGTTAAAACTATGCTGAAGGCTATGTCGTAAAATCAGCAGAACTTATTCAGAAAAATATAATCCGATAAAGGACCCGCATATTTTGAACAAGAAAGTGTATGGTAATTTTAGTCGCCTTATTGTATGTGTAAAATAAAACCAAATACATCAACTTTAATGCATTAAAATGCATTCATTATTATAGAATACTGTGCAATTGTTTTTAAAACAAAACCATCTTATATACATGTAGTACGTTCATTGAAATGTCTATCTGCAGTTTGTTCAATATTGTTATTCATATCATAATATAATGACACGAACGAATTATAGTGTATGTTTTCCACAATAACTGCGATTTACAGCTATTAAACGTCGTGTGGTGTGCTCAATTAATTCCAGGATGTTTCTTAATTAATATGTGGCTTGATTTATGTGATATTCGAAAGCTTTAGTCAATATAACGCAGCGGTGGGCTGTTTGAAAAATAAACGACGAACAGTTCTAGATCTTTACATTTACTACCGCTGTCATGTTTACTTTGTCAGCAAACTAGTACATTTAAATAATGATAACATTTTAATTGACACAACTTTATATATATACCGGTTGTACCAAGTGCAATTACAATTACGCAAAATGCATAATACAACACAAATCAGAATTTGATATAGAAGTATACCCGCCTTGTGTAATTCTTAAGATAGCACATACTGAGTAAGACGTGATATCAGATGTTGGCTTATATATAGCTAAGGAAGGTCAGGTTTACTTCACATGGGTTTGATTTTATTTCACTGACACACGAGCGTTCATTAATTGGTATAAAGTGCAAGGGTACAGCCAACTAAATGAATTTTTAAAACATTCGTGTAAATTGTTGGACGCATATTTTAAGCAAATTGTGTACACATCATTTTTTAAAGAAGGATGCTTGCAGAAAATGTTCCGTTAAACATTACTTTTAGTCAGTTTGTTTTAGATTTTAAATATGATTCGAAAAATTCCTTACCAACGTTATAAATGGTATCCACTGCAAGTTCTAATGATTTCCATGGACAAATGGCTGTTATATCGTTGCGATATTGCAGGCAACTGTTCTGAGTAGTGTTTACAAATAGGCTGTGATTTCTTAAAGCAGCAAGTCGATAGGTTTATGAAATGTTTTTTTAGTTGTTATTGTATACCCATGTAGTCTATGGGGTTAATGCTATACAAGAACGTAAGTCTTGGTGTTAATTTCTAATTATAATATGTAATATAAAAGTGAAATATTGCTAATTGTTAAATTGATAGTATGTTGTTGAAGATGTTTGCATAAAACGATAAATGTTATTACGTGATTTTTAAGCCCTTTGAGTATTTAAATAATTTCATTGCAAAATCTGGACTATGCTATTTTAAATATACGCTCATTTGGAATATGCAGATAACATAAACGAACAAAATTATCACTCGTAAAAAACTAACATGAATTATAGAATGAGTGGGTCCGAAAAGAAAAGGCACAGTTAACAAAGTTTTGCGAAAACACACTATGTGTAAAACATCTTCAACCGGTTAAATACGAAATGTGTATTAATACAAAGTGTAAGCCCCGAATCTATATATAGAGACACAACATGTTTTAGTATACCCCTCAATGGTTTTCCCATATAAATTATATAAAAAATATATAAATCTTCTGAAGAGATAAAATGGCGACACCGTGATAAAAGATAAGAAATTAAATATTGTAATTGTATTACTCACTCTCAGCAACATTTTCCAAGTAACCAGTGCAAGTCACCGATTTCCTATAAATATACATTATATGAAAAAGCCGACAACACAAAATTAATAACTTTATGCAAACGGAAAAGGCAAAAATAAACCGTTTTAGATTTTAACTTGTCGTATTGATATTATTTGGAATCACGTGGTCATGTATTATAGAAATACCAACAAAACGTTCCTCAAAGGCACATATTGTATGTTAAAGAATAATCACCCTAGTTAAAAGATAGAAGACGTAACTTACACAATTCATCAATATGTGCGTGTGTCTTGTCATGAGTTAGAAGAATGGAGTCACGGAACCATTATACATCGTACTTTCTCAAGCGCCAAATATTCGCTGTGCATCCGAAACTGATGGATAAACGTTGAATGAATTAAAGTTAGTGAAATAAAACAACGACTTTTGTGATTGTTATAGTTTGAACCCGTAAATAAACTGTCAGTTTAGCTCACTTAAACATGTTAAATGTATGTTTGCTTACGTTCGACTAATCGTTTTATGACGAAAATGCAGCAATACGTTTGCGCTATATGTTACATGTACATATAAACAATACTATTCCATACATAACACTACATACTACATACACATAGCTTACAATCAACTTCAGGTTAATTACAGATCTTTATCAAGCGCTAAGCCTGTTTTTGTATATAGTTGTGATGCGCTCTATTTCGTGTTGAATTACACCGCCGATTTAATCCTGGACCCCTTTCCAATTATCCAGTACAACGTCACAACATAGAGATTCAATTCGATACGTATAATACACTGTAAATTAAGCGAATGAAATGAAAATGGGTTGTGGAATAATTTTTTGTTTAAGGTGAAGTCAGTGCGTGGAGGGATACGTGCTTTTTCACACCGTGTCTGCAAAAACTTCTCTTAAAGTACATTGCCTTAACCAATTATTATATTGGATATAGCAAATCATTAAAAAAATATAATTATTGCCTGAGTCGTATCCATTCAATATAATAATACTTGTTTTACGCTTATCGCCACCCGAGACGGACATGATACATGAAATATACAACAATATTTCTTTTGATCATAAATTCTCTCGATTGCAATATTGACCCAGAGTATTTACTTATTGATTCCTCGTTGAAGTGCATATCCTAATATGAGGACACATAGGACAACTATTGTGTATTTGCCACATTAAATGAGATTTACAAACATTAAACAAGGTATGTCCGTAACATTATGTTTGTTAATTAATCAACAGATTTATTGTATACCTATATTTGGTTACAGCGGTTGACTGTTAGTGCAATTTACGTCGGATGTTTTTGTTTATGTTTTTCATGTGTGGTTTATGATGTTTGTGTTATAAATACAGTTCAGTCGATATATTGTTAATATATGAAGTAGACAATGTGTGTGTTGCCAGTATGTTCATCCTAATGTGCTCTCTCCGTTAGGCTCAATTCAGACGAGCACATCAAATATAGTGATATTACTTATCTATAAATACTATTCGCCTTATTATTTGAGACGGTGTAAAGAGTGCCATTTTTTTCTCAAATAAAAATGCACAATGGAATTTAAATCAACAACTAAAAGCACTGTTCTTTTCAGATGCATCTTTTATTAAAATATACCTACAGCTATATNTTTTCCTGTGTTTTAATATCGTAGCCTGTATTGCTTTATTGCTTAAGTTTCTTACAGCATTTTTATTTGTATTTATATCACACATTTTTAGATTATTAATCCTTTAATTAATGCTGCATAAAAGTATCAATCACTCTAATTTTATTTATAAATTGTATTTATATTTATATGTTTTGTACAACGCCATTGAATATAACTACATGTATATAAATAAGCGTTTCATCAAATTAGCAAGTTTCAAGTTTCAGTGGTTTGAAACAAAACCGTGGATCGACTACGATCAGGCTGGAAGGCATGCGATCTGCAACCCATGCATGTCGGCGATGGACTACAAAGCTATCGACAACACCAAGGCCGAACCTTCTTTGATCTTCAAAGTTTTCACAAACTTAACCAAATCAGCTGCGAACTTCGGAATCATCAAAATTACGAAAACCATAATGAAGCTATCGAACCTGTGGTGACGTAAAATTCAAGTTACCATAGATCATAAACTATACGACATTTAAATATATACTTGTGTTGAACTCTACGTCTTTATTGCATTTTAGAATGTATGCGACTTTAAAATAATGAACGAATGATCAAACTGAGAATCTTAAATCATCATTTTTGCTTCAAGAAAATGCGTGCATTACACCAATTATTGAACAATCTCGTTTGGAAAACCCCTCTTGTACCCATCCCATCTGAGGCCTAAATGTTAACGAGCTCCCCACGCGCCGCTTCGACAGTCGACAAACAGTATGTTGTTTCGCACCAAGACAGTCATACACAGTGCAAATACGTATTTGCAAGGTTATCACATCACAGTAGCACGTTCCCCGCGTGACAATTCCTCTCTGGTAATTTCCACTTTGTTGACATAATATTGATGTAAAATGAAATTACGATATCATGTGCCCATTAGTGTTGAGGACGTATTTACGACGGTGTAACAATCGTCTGAGTTAGCAAGGACATTTTAATTCTAGATTACAATAACATAGGTAATCTTTAATGTATTTAGGAGCACGCAGCCCACGTCCTGAATCAAAAAAGGACTGATACATATGTGATTGTGCTATATATTATATTATAACATAATAACAAATAAGTATCATACTTGCACATTACCATACAAGTACCATCGTTACAAGTGTAAACAAGTGTCGGAACTTACACATTAAACAGTGGATTTCGGAACATGTAAATACACGCACACATAATTCTATCAATAAAAGAGAGACCGTTGTTTAATTTACTTAAAATTGGTTTAATTTGCACTAAAGAGATAGGTGAAGTAAAAAAGGCGAATGGCTCAATAATATAGCAATCGATGAAACCCCATACAATCTATCAGGAGAGCAATTCTTATATACTACTCTAGTGACCTTGACCGGGCTGTCAATGGACCATCCCGACCGTTTTGCCTAATTGCCCTCTTTACCGCGCTTCCGAACACGCTGATGACGTCAGAGTGCAGAACCGAATCCCAAAGATACACAGTTCCTTGTAATTGTTCATCATCCGAAGGGTTTATTCTGCGTTGCTTCTCTGATGGATCCATCCACCAGTACTTCTATTAAATAAGTGTTATATGTATTTATGTCCATAAGTACTATAAATAGCGCTGCGAGCACCAAACTTGCTGCATTTGATTGTGTAAACAATCGGCTATTTTTAACCATAGCGTTCGAAGTCGGCCGTCTTGAAAAAAAATCAAGTTTCATTTAAATTGTCCTTTTTTTAGTCGTTCTTTGTTAACTACATGTATATAAAATATTTGTTTAATGAACTTAAAGTACTTTTCATTGAATAAACCGATTTCTTCGGTTTTTGTCAGCTTATTGCCTGAATTTTAGGTTTGACTATTGACGTCATATTGCGGTTCGCTGAAGCGTGTAACCGCTCATCTGTGTCGTCTATTTTTTAGGTTGTTTATGTTTAATTTGCTGGATTGTGAATTATATTAAATCATCGCACGACTATATTTTGAGCAGTATTTATTTACATTGCTCTGTCGCTTGTGTGACTTGTTTTGCTCCATATAAGCCATCTTTATTGGCGAATCACCACATTGCTAGATATTTATTAAAACGTTTGAGTAGAGTATTTCTACTATTCAATTTATTTCTGTAGTTTCACATTTTCATCATTAATTATTCCGCAATAAGTGATGATGATACTTAAATAAGTATTATTACATTTCAAATCATACAATATTGATTTTGAGCTTTCTTCGTATTGAATGGTAATTTTAATATTTCATTGAATTTGTAGTCTGTGTATTTTGCCCTTATTTATTGTATAATTCTGTGACCCGTGTTGACCCGTGTTGAA
>VMBQ01014319.1:2624-15397 GCA_007657795.1 Dreissena rostriformis | reverse complement strand
TCTTGTACACGTTAGATCTGGTACTGGATATCTGTACCATTCTTGTACACGTTAGATCTGGTACTGGATATCTGTACCATTCTTGTGCAAGTTTACATTTCTTCAGGGCTGTTTTGCACCAATTTGGAAACATGACCTATATCCCTGAATTTTTAGCATCATTAATATCTAATGACTTTTAATTTGGACAACGTAGAATTGTTTGAATATCAGCATGTCTATGTTTTTCCTGCACTTTTCAGACACCTGTATGATTTAGCTTGTGTTTTTTTTACAACCATAAATAGAAAGCAATAAAGCAATTGAAAGCTTTTGCTCTAACCCAATTCTTGAGTTCTGTGGTGTTTGTTTTGGAGGCAATCTTTGTAGGTATTTTTCATGGAACATACAACAACATAATTTTGTTGTTAACAGATTCAGAAGGCGAAAGAAGAGCATGAGATGCAGATAACCACCCGTGACCGCATGTTGCGTATGAAGAAAGACGCCACAGAGTTCCTGGTACAGCTGAAGGACAGACGAAAGAAGCAGTACAAGGTGTGATATACTTTTGTTGCAGAGTTTTCTCCTCTATTTTACAGATTTATATCGTTTTGTTTTACAGATTTATCTCCCCTATTTGGCAGTTTTATCTCAACGGTTTGACAGAGTTTTCTCCCCTATTTTACAGATTCATCTCCCCTATTTTACACATTTAATTCCCTTATTTTACAGTTCTCTCCCCTATTTTTCCCCGGCTACATTTTAAACTATAGGGGCGTGGTTGTAGGCTTACTTGAAAGGTTTAGTTATATCCCATAACAAAATTAAGGGGGAGTTCTGCTATATTGTTTTTGCCCTGTCCGTTTGTTGGTTTGTTTGTTGGTTTGCACAACTTTTAACATTGGCCATAACTTTTGCAATATTCAACAAAGCAACTTGATATTTGGCAAGCATGTGAATCTCATGGAGCTGCACATTTTGAGTGCTGAAAGGTCAAGGTCANCAAGTAAATCCCTTCAGTAGATTAAGAGTTATGCTCCGGGCAAAAATTTACGTTGAAATTAAATAAAGGGAGAAAATTAAAAAACTAAGGTAGATAGAGTTATGGTTCTTATTCACTGCACTTCTTCTACTTGCCATCTGTTTATATTTCAAGTTCAAGTAAATCCCTTCAGTAGATTTAGAATTATGCTCCAGACAAGTGTTTACTTTGAAATTAAAAAAAGGGAGATAATTAAAAAACTAAGGTACAAATTGTAGATAGAGTTATGGTTCTTAGTCAATGCACTTCTCCTACTTGCCATCTGTTTATATTTCAAGTTTCAAGTAAATACCTTCCGTAGATTTAGAGTTAGGCGCTCCGGACAAAAATTTAGTTTGAAATTATATAAAGGGAGATAATTCAAAAACTAAGGTAGATAGAGTTATGGTTCTTGGTCACTGCACTTCTCCTAGTTGCCTTCTGTTTATATTCTAAGTTTTAAGTAATTCCATTGAATTGATTTGGAGTTATTCTCTGGACAAAGTCTCGGGTGGAAGGACGGACGGAGACTATTACTATATTCCCCTCGAAAAATTTCGGTGGGGATTATTAGAGAGCGGACACTGCTGTGGACGCCGCCGCCCGCCCGCCTGCCAAGGTTGAAACTATAATACGTCCCGTTTTGAAAAAATGGGCGTATAATAATGTTCTAACCAAGTTTCATGAAGATTGGACTATAAATGTGACTTCTACATGTTTTTTTCAACCAACCAAAATCATTGTCGAACTCAGCCTATATATCATTTAAATAAATGTTCTGTCCAAGTTTCATGAAGATTTAACTATAAAAGTGACTTCTAGAGTGTTAACAAGTAACCCAGTTTTGAACCTGGCCAAGATATTATTGTGACAAATCTTCTGAATAAGTTTCATTAAGATCTGACAAAAGATTTGGAATCGATTTTTGTTGACAACGTAAATGTTGACGCCGCACGATTCACAACGGACAAAAGGCAATCATAAAAGCTCACCATGAGCTCGTTGTGCTCAGGTAAGGTTAAAATGTGGCCTCTAGAGTGATAACCAGATAATAGTTTACAAAGCAACCCCACGTGACAGACAACAATGGACAAAGGGTGATCACAAAAGCGCACCTTGAGCTTTTTGATGAGCTAAACATGCAAGAAAAGTTGCATGAGGGTTGTCAAACTCACTGCTGTCGTCCCTATCGTTTGCTACAGCCCGACTTCCTGACTGGAACTCACACAGTCTAGACATGAAGTACTTGTACTCTGGGCTGTCAGTGTGAGAGAGAAACCTGAAAGTAGATCCATACAATAGAATCAGGTACACGATGGGCAATGCCAAATCCTCCCTGTGGTTACCATGCAAACACAAGTGAATTCCTTACAGATCTAATTAATTTATCAAAATCAAAGAAATCATCTACATTATTGGTAATGTCACATATCATTTAAGTAAACAAAAGAAATTTAATTTATCTATTAATGAGCATATAGTGAAGTAAAAGAACAACCAAATTACTGGAATAACATTTGTGTTCAACCTTAGAGGTTTCGAACATATACTAAATTAATGTTGAATACATATTAGTTTATTAGCATCACACAAAAACAGGAACCAATGAACAAGGCTTGTGGTTTTGCAAGCCTGGCTTTATAAACTTATCTGTAACCCATGCGAAAGACACTGGACCTCTGGACAAATCTGTATACAAGAAGGCCCACCATGGCCCTCAGGCGCCAACCCAAGACCCGGAACTAAACGATTCTGAGAAGGTGGAGTTCAAAGTAATGAAAGTACTCAATAAAATATAAATATTTGATTTCTAGGCATTTTTTAAAAATAAAATCGGCTGGCATATCATTAGAACAAATGTTATGACCAAGTTTCATGAAGATTTGACTTGAAATCTGACTTCAAGAGTGTTAAGAAGCTTTTTTTTTAATGTGACCTAGTTTTTTTTAACCTCACATGAATTTGTTTGAAACTTGGCTTAGATATTATTAGAACAAAAGTTTTCTGACCAAGTTTCATGAAGATTGGACAATAAATGTGGCCTCAAGGTAAATGTTGATGAGGCACAACAGAACGACGGACAAAAGGCGAACACAAAAGTTCACCATGAGCATGTTGTGCTCAGTTGATAAAAAAAATATTGGAGGTTCGATACAATTTCCAAGATAAAATGACCTCCAGTCAAGTAAAAAAAAGTTAAATGACTCTTACTTCCATACCAATATGGAAAAGAGATTGAAAAATAAAGCTTACAAACACATTCTTTTATTGTTTGTATTATAAGGTTTTAATAATCTCTACAAACTAACAAGAGATTTGTTTGTCAGAAACACAATGCCCCCTACTGCGCCGCTATGATTTTTTTTTTACCTTTGACCTTGAATGATGACATTAACCTTTCACCATTCAAAATGTGCAGCTCCATGAGATACACATGCATGCCAACTATCAAGTTGTTATGATCAATATTGCAAAAGAAATGACCATTTTTCGAAACCTAAACGCAAGTGTGACGGAATTTCAGAAGGACAGACAGACAGACGGACGGACAGTGCGATCACTATATGCCACCCTACCGCGGGGGAATAAAAATTATTGTAAATATGATGGACTTTTCTAGTTGCAAATTCAAACCCCCAAATAATATGGATAACTATATACAAACAATAGTCAATAGTCCTCATCATTTCTATTTAGTGAGGCCCCGTATAATATGGAATGGTCCTGTAGTATACTGTAAGTGACAGGACCTTTGGTTTGTACTATTTTCCTGTCTTTCACAATGGATTCTCATCTGTGATATACACTCACTGGCAGGCTCTGATTTTAGGTGTTTAACTCCTATTAATGAAACCAATCTTAAATGTGTATCCTGGTGATATTTCAGCAATAAATGGCCATCTACAATGTATTAGCCAAAAGTTTTAGTTTGATTTCCTATATTTCAAAGAACTTAAGAGTGCTGAGATAATTGTTAAGAATACTTGTGAATATCATTATTTGACCAGATAACCAAATTTGTGAACACATTTTACCTAGTTTTTACTTTACCGGTACTGAAAATATTGCTCCGCCAAATACTGTGAACAAGTTTCATGAAGATTATAGTAAACAAGAAATGTGTTTGTCAGAAACACAATGCCCCCTACTGCGCCGCTTTGATTTTATTTATTTTTACCTTTGACCTTGAAGGATGACCTTGACCTTTCACCACTCAAAATGTGCAGCTCCATGAGATACACATGCATGCCAAATATCAAGTTGTTATGATCAATATTGCAAAAGTTATGACTATTTTTCGAAACCTAAACGCAAAGTGTGACAGAATTTCAGAAGGACAGACGGACAGTGCGATCACTATATGTCCACCTTCGGGGGCATAAAATGCCGTTAAGTGACCCCGTGTTAAAGGTCAAGGTCACAGGGTTCAAAATTTGTGTGCGTATGAAAAAGTCTTATCCATATACACATGCATACCAAACATAAAGGTTATATCTCAAGGGACATAGAAGTTATGATTATTTTTCGAAACCTAAACGCAGATTTTGAAACCTAAACGCAGACCCTTACTTCAAGGTCAAGGTCACAGGGGTCAAAATTTTTGTGCGTATTGAAAGGCCTTGTCCATATACACATGCATACCAAATACATATGTATGAAGGTTATATCTCAAGGGACATAGAAGTTATGAGCATTTTTCGAAAGCTAAACGCAGATTTTGAAATCTAAACGCAGACCATTTTTTCAAGGTCAAGGTCACAGGGGTCAAAATTGTTGTGCGTATGGAAAGGCCTTGTCCATAAACACATGCATACCAAATATGAAGGTTAAAGCTCAAGGGACATAGAAGTTATGAGCATTTTTCGAAACTTAAACGCAGATTTTGAAACCAAAACACAGACCCTTTCTTCAAGGTCAAGGGGTCAACATTTTTGTGCGTATAGAAAGGCCTTGTCCATATACACATGCATACCAAATATGAAGGTTATATCTCAAGGGACATAGAAGTTATGAGCATTTTTCGAAACCTAAACGCAAAGTGTGACGGAAGGACAGACGGATGCACAGACGGACGGACGGACAGTCCGATATGCCCTCCTTCAGGGGGCATAAAAAGTGTGCATTTTGACCAAACTAATTGTTGATGACAGTAATGACAACAGAGAAGCAATGATTACAACTGCCCACCATACACAGGTCCACTACATATCCATCAAACCATGTTTGTAATTTACAGTTATTAAACCATAATCTTATATATTTTTTTAAACTTAACTGCTTAAAAGCACAAACACTTTCTTTTAATTCTAGATTTCTTTTCCGAGACAAACTTTTACTTAGTAAATTAATGATAACCATCTGTTTTGTTTGTATGTCTAAAACATACTCTCAAGGGTTGATGGACACACCATTTTTATTAATCCAGACTGAATGTATTATTCGTTAATTCAAGTGCTAATTGTCATTATAGCCAAATGTTATTTTCCTTTCTCCATTGACCGCCATCTTCAAACAATGACTGATGGGAAACGCAACGTAAAATTGTATATTTCTGACTACAAACGCGAACCAATAATTTTGTAGGGAATCATTCAACGACAACTTAAGAAGCTCTGTAAAAAATCTTCAGAAAAAAAGAGCACATGTGTATAAATATCTTTACACTTTTCATGCTAAAATCGCAAAAGATCGCTTGAATCATGCAATTATCTTCCTTTTATTTAAATGTATATCATAAAACAAGTCACAATTTTGTGGGAGAAACAAAAACTAGGTACAAGGGGTTTCATGCTATGTAACAAAATCCTAACCCAATATTTTCCCAGAGCTTACCACAAGTCAGGGTTGACCTTAGCATCCTCCTGCATTCGGCTGATGGTGTCCTCCCCGCCGTGTGAAGCCATCATAGCGAGACTGTCGATCATTTCCTGGGCTGCCGGGTTCTCTGGTAGAGAAACTAGAGACAGCCCCATCAGTATACAGCCCTCACAAGCTACCCCAGCACAAGCCTACACTGGCCACCCCTGCCCTATGATGGCCTAGAATAGCAGTATGGCAGGCCTAGGTGAGGGCGACCCCACCCAGTCACGTCAGGACTACCACATTGACAGTTGTACATGTACAGTATCAGTGTTCAGTCCATTGGTTTTGTATGATATTTATTTTAGTGCCACAAAGGTGGTAAAATTTAGGTTAACATTTATTCTGGACCGATACAAACTATTTGTGAATATTGTGATTGAAACTGTTTCTTTGCCCCCAGTTCTTAACTAAAAGCGATTATATTTTTGTTTTGTTTAACATTTTTCTTATAAAGACTGTAATTACATGGGGTAATAAGCTTCAGTGGCCAAACAGTTCTGAGTCCAGATCAATTGGTGAAGTGATATATTTATCAGGTTAATATTAGTGATACAACCTGAAATACTTGAGAAGAAATGCATACCTGAATTTCTTTTCTGTGAATTTCCTTTCTGATCTGGTCCATAATGGGTTTCTTTAACTGAAAGAAATAAAGAAACTAAGTATACCTTTATTAAAATATGAATATTTTCAGAAACTAAAATGCTACTGCTTGTGATGCAAGGTTTATAATAATACATGATGAAAACTGAACTTTTATTGAAAAGCTTGTTCAAAACATTTACAGTCAAGTCTTAAAAATAATAGCCAAGCATGTGCCGCAAGATGCAATGTTAATTCCAAAAGTATTTGCATAAATGTTTGTGCCAAGTTTAAACATGAGCATCAATAATAAACATTAAAGCCGAATACACATGTAAGTGCCAAGTACAAATGTAAGTGCAAAGTATAAATGTAAGTGAAAGGTACAAATGTAAATGCCAAGTACAAATGTCAGTTCTAAGTACAAATACAAGAGCACCGCATAGCGGGTGCCAACACTCGGCTGTGGGTGCTTGGATTGTTTTTTTGACCTTTGACCTTGAAGGATGACCTTGACCTTTCACCACTCAAAATGTGCAGCTCCATGAGTTACACATGCATCAAATATCAAGTTGCTATCTTCAATATTGCAAAAGTTATGGCCAATGTTAAGTTTTCGGACGCCGCGGACAATATTATAAAACAAATACAAATATAAGTGGTAAATACTAATGTTGGTGCCAAGTACAAATATAAGTGCTAAGTACACATGTTGGTGCCAAGTTCAAATGCAAGTGCCTAGTACAAATGTAAGTGCCTAGTACAAATGTAAGTGCCAAGTACAAATGTAAGTGCCTAGTACAAATGTTGATGCTAAGTACAAATGTTGGTGCCAAGTTCAAATGTAAGTGCCTAGTACAAATGTAAGTGCCAAGTACAAATGTTAATAGAAGCAAGCGAAGCATAAATTTTACTACAAAGAATAAATGGTGTGCAAAGTTTAAACATTAGTCATGTTAGTGCCAATCTAAAATGTTACGGCCCTAGTGTAAATGTAAGTGACAAGTAACAATTAAAGTGCCAAGTAGAAATTTAAGTGCCAAAAATTCAATTCCATGAAAACTTTACAAGAAAAAGAGAGTGTTACCTGGTGAGTCCCCCTCTGTGGGCATGGCAGGATCGTATGCATTCTCACTTTTCACTGAGGGTCTACCGCCCACCGGTCGCTGGACATTGAGGTCAAACTTCTTGACCATCACAGGCCCGTACTCTCCCATCACTGTGGTGTACTCATCCGGGCCTCCAGGAACTTGATGTTCTACAAAGCCCTGTATTTCCTGCTTGATGAAGCCAGGAGGGGGCAGAATAGTATACTGCATACTGGTGGATGGCTGGAAACCTTCCAAAGGTTCCTGTTTCACAAAGGTGGGATTATGCATGCTGTAGTGCGTACTTACTGGGGGCGGGACATTCGGTGGAGGGTGGGTCATACTGAGATGGGGCAGGGCCAGATTGGCGTGATGAGGAGCCAGTAACGGAGGTGGCTGAGCCATATTGTGCATGGGCTGCGACATACTGGGATGGATCTGCATCTGGGGAGGTGCATGGGTAATGATCTGCTGGGACGGATGCATTAATGGCTGGGTCTCAATTAACTGGGGCTGACTGACAAACTGGGGTGCTTGGGAGGAGTAAATCAGAGGTACAGGCCCACCCTGAGCCTGGCTGACGAATGGAGGAGGGGGTGTGGACATACTGGAGACCGTGACTTGACTCAGGAATGGAGGCGGCTGACTTGTGTTGGGAAGCAGCTGAATGGTTTGCGGAGGGGGCTGGGAAAGATTCTGTGGGGGTGGCTGTGAAATGTCAATCACCTGCACTGGACCAGTCTGTATGCTGATTGTCTCTGGGGGAGGTACATTATACTGCTGCTGAATGACTGCAGGCTGGGCAGGGTGCATGTGAGAATGAGCGATTGAATGCAAGGGGGGAGGAGCTATTGTGAAAGTGACAGTTGACATAGGGGCTTGATGGGGCTCCCCTGGAGGGGCCATGCTCCTACTTGTCATTCGGTACATGCCTGAACTAGAGGCCATCGACATGGACAAAGATTTTGGCATGTCTAGGGGAGGTGCAATGGACATTGCTTGGGCAACAGAAATAGCGGTAGGGTGCATTCCCCCATGGAAGCCCATTGATTGCGGGGAGGGTGCTAAGAGCGTTGGTTGATGGGGGGAATGAGTCAGGGGAGGGTGCTGGATCTGCATTTGGGGCTGCAAGCCAGGGGGAGGAAGGTTCTGCATGGGGGGAGGGGCAGACACAACAATCTGCTGCTGAATCACCGGTGGGGCAGAACTTGTGAATGGCCCCTGGGGGTGTGCCAGCTGTAACTGGGTCTGCTGACCCATGCGTGGGCCTGCTGCCACGTAGATGTGCTGGGAGGTAGGCTGGAGGTGCGCCATGCTCATCTGCATCTGTTGAATAGGTTGCTGGATGATCTGTACTGTCTGAACAGGGCCCAGGGTGGGAGGCGGACCCTGGGGCAGCTGCTGGAGGGACAGGTGCTCCCCAGGGGGGCCGGGCTGGCCGGACAGGAGAATATGCTGTAGTGGGGCCTCTCCAGGGGGCATTGTCATCAGCTGGGCATGCCCTGCTAGCTGAAATATACACCATGGTGTAAATCTAAGACCTGCACATACTGAATTATTAAACAAAGGAAACAATATACACACATTTCACAGGTTTTATGCATCAAAGAAAAGTAGCATAATTTCTAAATGTTTCACCTACAAAACAGGCATTGTATCTGTAAGGGACAAACACACCTTAAGATATGTTTTCACCCCTAAAACTGCCCTTTTGCTGACTATTCACTGTGGAATAAAAAAAACAATTGCATACAAATGACAGTGTTTTTTTCCTCCATTTTGGGGGAAATTGGGTTATTTTGACTAAAATTGGGAAATTGGTCTTGTTTCTTTTTGCTAACAAATAATTTATAAATGAGAATAATAGTGTTTTTAATAATTAATTTAATAAGCCTAAAAGTTTAACTTATAGAGCTGTATAGGCAGATGAACTTAATATTGCATTTCATTTGAAATGAATGGTCTAATTTTCTACAGATTAAGGAGTTAGAACAATATTTATATATTGCTTACAGGAGAGTATCCACAAATCCAATTTAATCTGGCTTGGATAAAATCGATTCCCTTGCAAATACTTGCAATAAAAGATTTTCACATCCCATTTCAAAACAGTTCAATGTATATGTGTCGAACCTACTGCTTTCTCATCAATACTACTGCCATCCACTATTCCAAGATGAAGTCATTACTATTGAGTTGTTTACAGATGCATATTTTGACATTTGCAGTACTTTGTTTGATCTATTGATATATGCAGTACTTTGTTTGATAGTTTAAACGTATTTATTGCATCAAATATGCATGGGATTGGATTACAAGTTTTTGCAACATTATCTGGATCCTTTCCCAGATAATTATATAACATAATTTACTAAAATACATTATTAATAGTTCAATAACATAATCAGTTAGTATAACATAATTATACACAGATTAATATAATGAAAGTAGGTTAACAATTGTAAAGTTATTGAGAATAGTTATCTTCCATTGTATGCATGTTATTGACAATTTTATACAAAATTTAAAACCTTTTTGAGCCTGCTATGAATGTCTGTACTGTTCTGAACACCATTTCATTAAAATCCAAAGACATGTTGGGTTCACCACATAGCAACAATTTAACATTAAGGTTATGGTTCAATTTGCTTATAGTTAGTCCTCTTATGTGTGCGAAGTTTAAACATTCAAAAAAGTAATGCCGCGCATTTTCACAAGGAGCTCCGCAAGAACAAGATTGATCAAGATTAGATTTGATCTATAAAGATCGTAGTTTAAACTACTACACATATTTCTAAGTCTTGTGTGAGCAATGTTTACTTTTCTATTGCCTATATTATAGTATTTTGGGCACACAGATGGCTGTGGGGTTATCGCTGATCTGAAAGAAGATATTGTAGGTTTTTCTCTTGTGTCTATATTAAGGTCATTCCACAATTTTATTGTAGATGGAAAATACGATATACTGTATGAAGTTAATCGCGATTGGGGCAAAGAGTAATTTCCTTGATTTCTTAGATTGTAATGTGATATACTACCGACATGTTGTGGAAGTAGATTTGATAAATAAGAGGGTGTTAAATGAGAGTGAATTTTATAAAATGTTACTAGTTTTTTTCTTTTTCTCCTCGAGGCTAAGGGTTCAAGACCAGATTCTTTATATAAGTTCTCTTTACTACAGAAGAGGGGTAACCCACATGCAATTCTAGCAACTTCCAATTGTAAATGTTCCAGCCTATTGCTTTCATATTCAGTACAACCGTCCCAAACTTCACTAGCATACTCTAAGATTGGAAGAATAAAGGTTCGATAGAGTTTAAGAATGTTACTTTTCGATAATATATACTTAAGTTTTCGAAGAACATTTATTTTCTTTGAACAGGAATCAAAAACATTATTTACATGGTCAGACCATTTGGCATTTGAACTTAATGTAACCCCAAGATGTTTATGGGTGTTTGATGATGATAACACGGTATTTTGAAATTGCAGTTTTAACGCGTCTCCGGATAATGTGTTTGACACAAAAATGAATTCAGTTTTATTTGGATTAAAAGACACAAGCCATTTCCTGGACCAACAGTCAAGCTTGTCAAGGTCAGAGTTAATAATTGCGGTTATTTCGGAAATATCTTTAGAAGCATACGCAAGAGAAGTGTCGTCAGCAAACAGTCTAGTAAGACTATCCAGATTTTCAGATATATCATTAATATAGATTAAGAATAAAAGAGGACCAAGGACAGAACCCTGGGGTACACCAGCTTTAATAGGCTTACTGTCAGAGATGGTATCTTTAATAAGAACTTGTTGTGACCTGTTTGAGATATAATCAGTAAGCCATAATAGCAATTCATTTTTAAAGCCATAAGCTTCAAGTTTATGAATAAGACCTCTGTGCCACACTCTATCAAATGCTTTTGAAACATCACAAAAAACAAGACAAGTGTGTTTCTTTTCATTAAGATTTTTGCATACAGAGTCGTACATTTCTAACAGTTGATAGACGGCGCTATGACCCGGTCGAAATCCGGATTGGGAACTATGAAATAGATCGTTAGCCAACATATAGTTATAAAAATGTTTAAATAATACTCTTTCAAATACTTTACCAACACACGAGAGTAGTGAAACAGGGCGATAATTACTGCAATCGTGTTTGTCGCCTTTCTTAAACAATGGAATTACATATGCTTTTTTCCATAGTGTTGGAAATTGACACTGATTTAAAGACATATTGAACAATATACAAAGTGGAACACATACTGTTTTGGATGTATTTTTTAACATACAATGGCTTATACCATCGCAACCAGATGCTTTCCCAAGTTTTAAAATATGCAATATATCTTGAACTTCTGCCACTGATATTGTAAATGGTGCACAAGTTGTAATTATGTTTTTATTGAGGTTCGGGGGGTCAATGTTTTCGTCGTTAACAGTTGATATCGAACTAAAATAATTGTTTAAAACATTGGCTTTGTTCATGTTGTCCATGATAACATTTCCACTACTATCTAAAAGAGGAGGGATATCGTTACACGACCCAGATTTATTTGTAAGTCTTTTTATTAATCTCCAGTACGATTTCGGATCGGATGCGTGTAAACTCTCAATTATGCCATCAACGTTCTCATAAAAATGTAAGCGGACATGTTTGCGCATATTATTAACTGTGTTACGTTGGTGCTTAAATTTAATTAAATCACTGTTAAGCTGCGATCGTTTGTATGTTTTGTGTAACCTTTCACGCAATCGTATTGCATGTCTTAATTCTGAAGTCATCCACGGTTTATCAGACGGTCTTATAGTAACTGATTTTGATGGTATTGTACCTTTTGCAAACTCTAAGTACATCTTTGTAAACAATTCACAAGCTTGGTCTAGAGACCCGCATGTAGAGAGCAACACTGCCCAATTTGTATTACTTATAAGTTCATTAAAACGATCAAAGTCAGCACGCTTGTAAATCCATACGTCGCGTTTATAACATTTCGAAAAATTAAACGATATTTCAATATTTGCAGTGCATGCTGCATGGTCACTTAAAGACGCATCCGTGTTAATAACAGACGCTTCAGTACATTTACATGATTCACTTAGAAGAATTGGGTCAAGTAAACTGCTACGACTGTTCCCAAAGCGTGTTGCAGTTTTAATTACATTAGTCAATCCATATATTGATAATGTTTCATTAAGTTTACCGTATGATGCAGACAAAGTGTCGAGAAAGTCAACAT
>VMBQ01014316.1:0-10163 GCA_007657795.1 Dreissena rostriformis | reverse complement strand
TGTTAATAATGGAGTGATGGCCCTTTGTATCTTGAAAAAATGCTTTTTACTATAGGCACTTTTGTTTCCGGAGCCATATCTTGGAAGTGCTTTGGCGGATTTCATTGAAACTTGGTATGAGTATATATATGAATAAGAGGATGATGCATGCCAAATGGCATTGTACACCATCTGTAAATAACGGAGTCATAGCCCTTTGTATCTTGAAAAAATGCTTTTTACTATAGGCACTTTTGTGTCCAGAGCCATATCTTGGAAGTGCTTTGGGGGATATCATTGAAACTTGGTATGAGTAAATATATGGATAAGATGATGATGCACGCCAAATGGCATTGTACACCATCCGTTAATAACGGAGTTATAGCCCTTTGTATCTTGAAAACATGCTTTTTACTATAGGCACTTTTGTGTCCAGAGCATTATCTTAGAAGTGCTTTGGCGGATTTCATTGAAACTTGGTATGAGTATATATATGGATAAGACGATGATGCACGCCAAATGGCATTGTACAATATCTGTTAATAACGGAGTTATGGCCCTTTGTATAGTAGTACGCTCATCCGTCCCATTTGCACCCATCCTTAAACAAAATATATGTTGCGGGGGATATCAATTCTACGAATTTGCTTGTTTTTTCTATGATCACAAGTGAATTAAAATCAATATTCCATCGAATCCAACAAATTTTCTTTTTATTGTATGCATTTTATATTGTTTATTTTCATTGTAAAAGAATATTTTGCTGGAATAATGATGTCATTAAGTAAAAAAATGACAACATTTCACAGTAAAACAGTGAAAATTATCGATAATTATTTTTCACTATAATTTTAAACAGTGAATTATCAGTTTTAATTCACTGATATTTCTCTATAAACCACGGGAAAGCATTAAAACGAATAAAAAATTATTTCACATGAATACCTATCATAATTATTTGTTGCTACTTTGTCTCAGCTGACGAGTACCTGACGTTCGCGTTTGAACGCTGTCATGTGACCTGCAGAAGAAACAAACGCCTGATCCTACAGTTCCTGGTTCCTGTGAAAATGCTCCTGGTCAGTACTTGTTTGTAATAGTGTCACAGGATTTCCTAATTTTCAGTGTAAAAATGATAAAGCATGTGATTTCATGGATCTGTTTTGATATAAATGTTATGGTGAATCTTAATTGGGTGATTGGACTGCTTTACGACAACCTTAAAAAATCCTATAGCATTATGAAGGTTATGCTTTTGCAAAACATAACGTGAAAGGTTTGTTTGTATGTATGTATTTATTTGACCTTGCAGTCAAGGATAACCCATNGAAGATTTTTGCTAAGTCGCCATAGCGAATAACATACTACGTCATCACTAAATGAGAACATTCCGCAAAGTACAACCGCGTGCGTTTTTGGTTCCTATTTTATCCGATTAATTTTTGGCCGGAAATGATCAGTCCGGGCTGCGATGGCTGCATGATTATAGGACCTCCTGGCCGGCAATAAAAAATATTTTTGGGAAGGACTGGCCTGTGCCTTTTTTGATTTGGAAAAATAGCGCGATATACCATGAAATTGGGAAAAATGAAACATTGTTAATATGATTATAAATAAGAGTATTCCAATTGTTTATAAGTTCATGTTCAACTGCATTTTTAAATTTATATTATTTAGTGCTATGGAATTATATTGCTGTATAGTAATCTCAATAAACCAGTTATTGAATTTGTTGGAAGAGTTTGGCATCTTTTTGGGTAAAATTTTGTCAGATTTTTTTGGATTTTTTTTCACTTTTTTTCCATTGGGAAACAGCCTGTAAGAGGCTGTTTATTTTTGGGCAAAAAATTACCCTGGAGTGATACAGCTGTTGTGAACATTCATTTAGCCTTGGTCTTGGAAATTTGGGTTTAAACATGTGCGCAAGTTTAACCATGTGCGTAAAGTGTCATCCATGATAAGCCTGTGCAGTCCGCTTTTATTGAACAGTTAATAAAGGGAGGTCTTTTCTAAATGAAAATCCAGTATAGGTTGAAAGTGTCATCCCTGATAAGCCTGTGCAGTCCACTTTTATTGAAAAGTTGTTTTAGGAATGTCTGTTCTAAATGAAAATCCAGTATAGTTGGAACATGATAACCAGGCTAATCAGGGGTGAAACTTAATGCACATGCATAAAGCCCTGTTTTCTCAGACTGAGGCTGAATTGTATGCTTTCCAGTGGTTTATAGTGAAATATCAGAGAATTAAATTTATTTTACTATGGTATAATATCACCAATAAGAAAATTGGTTGGTTTATTTTTATTTTTTTTTAGCAATGTATATACGGTAGTTCTCCAACTGGAATGTGAAAATTTCCACTGTTTCTTATGATATCATAGTGGGCTATTAAATTAAAACAAACTAATGTGAATAATGTACACTAAATAATAGTCTTTAACAGTCAAGCATGAAACTGAAGTATCTAATTATGGAAATGTTAAAGAGACACAGCATTCATTTACAACCCTTTATCAACTGTGGCATATACCTCAAACTGTCTTAGCTCTCCATTAAGCGCAGTGGTCGGTAAACGCGCTTCTCACCTAGACGACCCGGGTTCAAGCCCTGTTCCTGGAAGCATGTGAGATTGGTTTGTTGTCACCATACCAGACAGGTGGGGTTTCCTCCAGGTACTCCTGCTTCTCCCCACAACACAAGACCACCGAAAAATTGAAAATCTTTCAGTAACTTGTAAATAGCTGGAAATTTCAGTCATAATTTAAAAATAGTCCCAACTTTTGTTAGTTGATTACATTAATGTGAGAGGAGTACTGAGACACGCTCGGGGTCCTCATGTAATGCTGCCTGAGGCGCGGAAGGATCTCATAAACCTGAAATACACACACACCTGAGGCGCGGAAGGATCTCATAAACCTGAAATACACACAGGCACACACATGCGGTCTCTTGCAGGTCTGGGAACATCCGACAACTGAATGAGGTTATGGAGAGACATGAACACTACTTCATCAAGTGTGGCATCTACCTCATACTGGAGAAACTCAAGATCATAGCCTACAGGAACCTCTTCAAGAAAGTGTAAGTGGGCCGAGGATTTCAGATATTAAGAGTTTTATTTTAATATGTCTTATACAGATCCCTACAAATTAGGAAACAAAATATTATATGTATGTACAAGAAATGCTTATCCATTTTATCCACCAATGATAGCTTAATTCAAGTAGTAACAGTTGATACAATATGTGACTTTAAATGGATTATATATATTAGTGTTGTTTGTACCCACATATGAGGTTGTTTTTTCCCAAGATCTAGCCCAATCTGTAGTAAGCCTATTTGGTTTGTGATAAAAAAAGCCAGAACAATAAGAAATGTGTATAAATAAATATTTTGAATACGTCCCTGCGATTGTCCTCAAGCATACTAGAATAAATAACCGCATAATTACATTTACTACTTGAATGTTTCAAGGGTTCATTAGGTTAACAGTATTAAGCACATTGAGTATTAAGTATTTGTGAGCTTGTCAATACTAACCCTTAAGTACAGTCAAACCTGTGTTAAGCAGCCAGTCAAGTGAAGTGGTCAAAGTGGCCGCTTATGGCAAGTGGCTGCTTAACCCTTTAAGCACTGGAATCGAATTTTAAAGGCCTTTGCAAACAGTTTGGATCCAGATGAGATGCCACACAACGTGGTGTCTCATCAGGATCCAAACTGTTTGCTATTCTGATAGTATTCTTTGAAAAAAAATCTAAGAAAATGCTAATTTTAGAATTCAGCAGACAACATTTTAGCAGACGACAAATTTCCCAGCATGCAAAGGGTTAAGGCCACCTAATGTTAACATCCTCTTGGTTTTATTTACATAATGTTCACATCCTCTTTGAAGTACTTAACCTAAGCTCACATCCTCCATGTTTTGTTCATACTTAAAGGTTTATTTCTCTTATGTTCACAGTCTCCTTAGATGATTTTGTTCCTATTTTCCCTAATATACCGCTGTGTTCTGTCCCCCAGGTACCTGATACAGAAGACCCACCAGTTGCCGGTGTCTGCATTCACAGCAGCCCTCCAGTGGTTGGAGGTGGACCAGATTGATAATGATGAGACCGCCTGTATCATCGCCAACCTTATATGTGATGTATGTACAGGCACAATTATGTCTTATCAGTGAATAATTATGGACTATTCCAGGGTGCAGGATCAACAGGGTTTTCAGGGGTTTACACACGGGCTGGACAGAATGTCAACACACCGTTAAGAACTGTATTTTTGCAAATATCTCAAGTTATTGAAATACATTTGCAAAAATCTGCATACAACACAGTTTTCTTGCAGTTTGTGCCAATATCTTAAGATTTAAGAATAAATCCTTGAATACGTTTGAAATCGGTGCCAAAATTTCATGTTGCATTAAGCATAACTGTGTACATAATTGCTGTACACATCAAATTTTTGGCCAAGAACACAGGCTTATTAAATAAAGTAATTCTGATGTATTTCACATTGCCATAAGCAGCATAACAAACTTTTTTTAATGCACTAGTTGAAATTCTTAAGAAAATTTGTTTTAAAAAGTTTTAAAAAAAAGCACCACTTACCGGTGTGTTTACATCCATTATCGTTTTATTGTGAAACCCACACAGTCACATGATCCTGAACCCTGTATTCAGGCCTACTGCAATAGTTGAATATTTCATTGAAATATTATATTTCAGTCACCATACTTAATCTGAATATTGATTAAGTTTGTGTGTTTTTGTAAAATTATTTTAATCATTCAGTTCTGTGATCTTATAAAACAAGACATTTGTCATTGTATTTAAATGAACTTGAATGACTAAATTTCACTACAGCTTAAGTCTGAAAAAACATTTTGGATTTGAAAAGTGCATCATACAAAATGTTTTACAGATAAGCATAAATAAACAAGTAATATAAAAAAAATAAACGTGTTAAATACAGTATTTTTCCAGAGGTTAATATAATATCTGTGTTTGTCATGATTTGCAGGTACATATTTATTATTTTTCTAGCGTATTTGTTTCAGAACAAGATCAAAGGTTACATATCATATCAGCATCAGAAAGTTGTCGTCAGTAAACAAAACCCCTTCCCTCAACTCACCACAGTCATCTGAGTGATCCAGATTGTATGATCAACAGTCAGTCTTACAGAAGCTTGCAATTGGTGTCCATAGTTGGTAGTGTGTAGCCCTTACCAAAGTCAGCTGAGTGACCCAGACACTTGATCATCAGTCCTACAAGCGCTTGCTATTGGTACATCAATAGTGTAGTGTTCAACCACTATTGAAGATAAAATAAGTATTTTACTTAAATATATATTCTTTAAAAAGAGGTTTTGGTACATGTTTCTGACGTATGTAAGTATAGAATCTATGGACTACTAGTACACAAACTATATCTAATGGTGTGTTACCATAGTTGTATAATATACCGAGAAGAAATGTGAGAAGTTGGATGAAAAGTTGTATGTATTTCAGATAATTTCCAACATGCTTTATAGATATCTTTTATGATGTTTCAATATTAACTTCAAAATTTGATTCTCAGCTGCTATGTCTGCTTGTTTTTATTGGTCTGTTTTAAGTGAGTAAATATTACTTGGTGCATTACGCTTAAGTTCTGTCAGAGAAATTCACATAACAATTCCATTTTTGTTCTTTCTGTATCGTTAAATCGTAGATCAATACTCAGCTGTTCAGCAAGCAGATATATATTTTATAGTATTGCAACCACTTGTCGGGTTCTTTATTATTTGATGTGAACAGATGTGAATAAGTATAATTGTTTGGCATCCAACATATTCATCTTGAAACTCCTGTGTTTGTTGGATGATGTGCACTTTGCATATTCATACATATGAGCCTCACTCTGTGAAAAGGGGTTTAACCCTTTGCATGCTGGGTAATTTGTCGTCTGCTAAAATGTCGTCTGCTGAATTTCTAAAATTAGCATTTTCTTAACTTTTTTTCAAAGACCACTATCAGAATAGCAAACGTTCTGTGGCGTCTCATCTGGATCCAAACTGTTTGCAAAGGCCTTCAAAATCCGGTTCCAGCGCTCAAAGGGTTAAATGCATGTGCGTAAAGTGTCATCTCAGATTAGCCTGTGAGGTCTGCACAGGCTAATCAGGGATGATACTTCCCGCTTTAACTGGATTTTCCTCAAGAAGAGTAAAAAAATGCAATAAATTGAGATTGTCGTCCCCGATTAGCCTGTGCAGACACTTTACGCGCATGCAATAAGCCCCGTTTTTCCAGGGCAAGGCTTCTATGTATTACATGTACCATAGCAGCCATCTCAACAGTTTTCTTTGTGGCTATTTTTCTTTACTGATCTCATGTCTGAGCTTGGTTCATACATGTATGATTGTTTTATTGGTATTGTATATTGTTTCACACATGTTTTTTCAATTTCATTGATGCATTATAAATGTCATTACTGTGTAATATTGACATGTTAATAAATATTTACATACCTTTAGTTGTTTGTAAAACATGTCTTTCTGGGCCCTGTATAAACAAGGATTGTACAACAAATTTGACTTACAATTGAACTTTGAAAATTGAACTTGTATGACCTGTTTCTTTCTGATATTGAGGATATATGAGACATTAAATGGCAATTAATAAATATAGGATCTGGCATGAGTTGTCATATCATACCATATTTTACTAAACGAGTTCAGGAATTTTGTTAGTATGCGAGCCTTTGGCGAGCTTACTAACAAATTTCCTGGACGAGTTTAATAAAATATGGTATGATATGACAACGAGTGTCAGATTTTTGTTATCACTTGCTTTTTAATGAGCAAATTAAATAAATATTTACGCAAACATAATGATAAATTCCGAATGTTGTTTACATTTCGTGACGTCATTTGACGTTGCAACGTCATTTCAGCAAAATAACAAAATGCGATTGGTCAATAAACGAAAACTAAGCCTATGAAAACGCTTAAAAAGTATATTACACATGTGTAATATAAAAATATATGTAATGGTTATATTACATGGGAAACAGGGTATGGCAATTAATAAAATAAAAAAATAAAAACTTACAGATGTTGGAGTTGTTGGTGCTCCTTAAAATTGTAACATAGATTAAAAATGTCTTACAATGTTTAATAAGATGGGCCCCCAGTTCTCAGATGCCAACAAAAAGCACTTCAATATCTTCTTCATTAAGGCTTTAATTCTCATTGTACCTAGTTTTGATATCGCAACTACAGTATAACTTCTTTAACTCGAGCATGGATAATTCGAAATTCTCGAACAAATCTTAATATTGTCCATGTGAAATCATTAATGCTTCAATAAGAAATTACCAACTTTACGGTAACTTGAGCATTGAAAACTCTTGCATGTGTGGGTGCCTAATCCTATACAGTATTGAAATGTACTCTCCATAACTCAAGGAACATATTCGCACCCCTAAGTAGGATCCAGAAAATCGTTTGCACCTTTTGATAGCTGCGCTAGGGGAAATCTTCGCACATTGTGAAAGCTGCTAAAGAATTAAGGGGGTGGGGTGTTCTCAACAGAGGTCAGTTAGAAGACTTATTAACCCTTTGCATGCTGGGAAATTTGTCGTCTGCACAAATGTTGTCTGCTAAATTTCTGAAATTAGCATTTTCTTCGATTTTTTTCAAAGAATACTATCAGAATAGCAAACAGTTTGGATCCTGATGAGACGCCACGTTCTGTGGCGTCTCATCTGGATCCAAACTGTTTGCAAAGGCCTTCAAAATCCGGTTCCAGCGCTCAAAGGGTTAACTTACTTGGCTAACTTCAAGGCCAATGTCGTATGAGGTCTGACCACAGGACTTTATTGCCAAAATGGTGTTTGCACATTCTCAATCTTTCCAGTGCAAATAAGGCATTTGAAACCACCTGGCACACATTACAACCTACATGAGCCAATGTGTTGTGCACAAGAATTACAAGGCTTTATTCAAGATCACACTTTCAGGTAAAATAAAGCATTTAATTGCCTGAATGTTTTTTGTCTATTTTCTAACTTTCCAATGCAGTGAAGGCTTCTGAAAAAAATCGACGTAAATTAACACCTATGTGAGGCAGTGGGTCGTGCACAAAAACCATATTTCTTTAACTAAGCACAAATATGCACCTATATTAGTTGGTGTGTTGGGCTTGTGGATCTCAGGCCACCCAACGTTCAAGATCATACTTAGAGGTCAATGTCAAAAATGTGTTGACTACCGTCCATTGAAAGAGTTCAAAGTAAAGTGCACAAATGTAAACCTATACATGATTGTAGGTTGAACTACTGCACTGAATGAACTTTATAGATTCGTAACTAACTCTTTCAGTGCTGGAACCGAATTTTGAAGGCCTTTGCAAACAGTTTGGATCCAGATGAGACGCCACAGACCGTGGCGTCTCATCAGGATCCAAACTGTTTGCTATTCTGATAGTATTCTTTGAAAAAAATTAAAGAAAATGCTAATTTAAGAAATTCAGCAGACGACATTTTAGCAGACGGCAAATTTCCCAGCATGCAAAGGGTTAAACAATGTATAGCAGTTTCATTGAGAGACGTAAGACATCAAACAAGTCATCACACTATGTTTATTGCATCTTGAGATCATGATGTGATTATTCATACCAGTACCTGGTTTCTTTTAGTTATTATAAGTGGTTAACAACTTACTTGAAACATTATTGCATAATTGCAGGGAAATATATATGAATAAAAATCTTTAAACAAGACAAAAATTTATATGGATTTATTGTTTCGGAATCCAACAAAAATAATAAAATATACACAACACAAACACTCGATAACGGTATTCGTTCTCCAACAAACACAATGAGGAAAAACAGTAAATAATAAATACATAAAACATACCAGCCTCATAAACACAACATTACATGAATCAGGTCACAAAAACATCTACTGGTTTCTTCAATTACTAACAGTATTTACTACTACTATACTATAAAAAAAATACAAAAATATCCACAATTTATTTTTGGTTATAGCACAGTTTCTGAACAATTATCCAACAATAGTAATTATTTTTGTAATCCATTTTTTAGGACGACATCTACTTCTTGACATACTTCTTATGTTTACTAATGTAACATGTGACCATTTAACTATTAATAGTTGATAATAATTCCGTCAAAAATGCAATTAACTGGACACATTTACTTAGAAAATAATTCTACAAATTGAAATATCTATTCATGCAGCAACAAATGTTCATTATGCATTAACCCCAATAGATCCAAAACAATTGTTTTTATTTTTTGTGTATTCTGTAAAATGTATACATAATATCCAACACGAGTTATTTGCCAAAAGGATTTAAATATTAGAAGCACTGATAATCTCAATTTCATTAAAAAAAAAATGCAGAAATTAAGACACTGAAAAACACCATCTTAACAACTATGGTTTAAAAGAATAGACACAAAATATTCAACAACCACTTACATATTCTTTTACCATGTGTACATATGATGATGGACAAAAATACACCAAATAATATTAGTTTGTACCATTAAATGCATTATAAATTAAATGTATTCAGAGTACCCTATGCCGAACAAATTCTACTGACGACATGAATATACAAATAAATCAAAACTAGAGTTCAGCTGTCCACTAAGAAAATAATAAAAAAATACCCTGTATTATTACAAAAGAATTAAATAATTGTTTACAGGTAAACAAAAATTGTATTCTTAGAAAGCTATTTTATAAAAATTAATTGATTTGAAGTTTTTTCATCAAAAGTCTTCCGTGATAATAACTGAAGTTTCTATAGATGAAGGACAAAATTCAATTATGTTAACTATATCCAATACACAATGTGAATAGTTGGGAATCAACACATACTGCAATAATTTGTTCTCATTGCAATTGCAAAGAAAAGTTTCATATCATTCTTGAATAAAAACAAGGCCAGGAACCCAAGTTTTCAAAGTTTATGATTTTATTCAATTTAGTGTGCAAATCCCAAACAAGGTTTGCATATACCAACATACACAATTTCAATTTCTCTTTAAATGCAGGTGTCACATATGAATTTAAATGCAGGTGTCACATGACATCCCAAATTTCATAAAACGGATACAAAAACAAACACCATTTAATCAGTGCAGTAAGTTACATGTATAAGGGGACTATT
>VMBQ01014314.1:0-14589 GCA_007657795.1 Dreissena rostriformis | reverse complement strand
TTATCATATGATTTAACTTTGTTCCATGATAAGAGAATATCTCTAAGAAACTCGTTTTTAAAATTTGTGATTATATGTTTTTCTTCTAAAGGACACTCAAACACCAGATCACCACCATATTTATTTAATTCTTTCTGATAAAGATTTTCCATTGGCCTTTATTATTTGTGTCTGTCAATCTTTTGACCCAGCTAGCTTTATTGGAATGTATAAAAGAATGTATATCTGTTAAATTCAGTCCACCCTGTTCAAAAGGTTTAACTAATGTTGTTCTTTTGATTTTTTCAGGTTTTTCCATTCCATATAAATTGGAAAATAATTGTTTGTATTGTGTCATTTTTAGGGGTGGGAAGCATTGTCAGATAGTACATTATTTTAGGCAGCGCAAATGTTTTGACAACAGTGATTTTTCCCATTAATGTTAATTTTCTGTGTTCCCATTGTTTTAAGCATTTTGTAAAGTCTTGTAATTTTGGTTGAGTGTTTTTTGCCATATTGAGATTTTCATCATCTGTGAAATAGAAACCAAGCGTTTTAGCTCAATCAGAGGTCCAAATAAAGTTTTTGTACTCCTTAAATGTAATTAGTCAAGAGTTTTTTAACATTATTGAACATAAGTTGCCAGCAAATCAACATACAATTCTGGTTGTTTTCTCAGAGTATTTGCATAATGTTTGTAATTCCATCTGCAACCATTCATAATGTATTTGTTCATTGAAACCAATCAATAACGAATTAAGGAAATAATATAAAGAGCAAATTGATTTTCCTGCCAGTATTTCTCACTTATACTCAATGCTCATACAATAATTATTTACAATTAATTAAATTACCTTTATATCATATTACATTGAATACAGCGCGTAGGGGAATTTTATTTTAAAAGAAAAGGAAACAAGACCTCTGTACATTTCGAGCAAATTCTCTTGATCATGTCAATTTACACAAGGTAATTAAACAAGAGGGCAATGGGCCCTAAGGCGCTCACCTGAGACCCTAAGGAACTAGACTATTCTGAAAAAGTGTGAGCTGATTCATGAAAAGTGACTTTTAAAGTATTAACATGCTGTTTTTTAATTCGACCTGGTGACCTAGTTTTTGAGCTCACATGACCCAGTTTTAATATCAGCCGAGATTTTATTTGAAAAAATGTTTTGACCAAGTTTTAAGAAGATTGGCCAATAAATGCAAATATAGCGTCAACAAGGTTTCACTAAAGCCATATAAGGAAAAATGTCCCACCCACTAGTGGCCATGTTTTTCGACGAACCAGAACCATTTTAAAACTCATCCAAGATGTTGAATTAGAACAAATGTTCTGACTAAGTTTCATCAAGATTGGACAATAAATGTAACTTCTAGAGTGTTAACAAAGTTTTACTATAGCCATATAAGGAAAACCGCCCTGCCCCTGGCGGCCATGCTTTTTAACCAACGGGAACCATTTTCAAACTCGTCCAAGATATCATTGGGACAAATGTTCTGACTACCGTAAAAACCCAGTCATAAGTCTATCCGCTCATAAGTCGGGGGTAAAAAATTGTAACAGAAAAGAAGAGATTGGGTAGGTGGACTCCATAAGTCGGGTAAATATTAAAAAAAATATCTTTGTCCGAAATGTATAGCTTCTGTTTTCAAAACTGACTTTGGAGGTGGGTCATTTGTATTTTCTTCATCTCCTGATATTTTTATCACAATTGGTGCAACTGGCTTACAAGATTTCCTAGTTTCAGATTTTTAAATTCTGCTTTTAGATTGATTGCTCTTTTTAGTTGAAGCTGATGCACAAAGTATATCTTGACCTTTCATTATATTATTTGGATTATCTGCAGAAGTATTGTCATCTTCATTCAAAGATGAATAATTTGCATGCAAGTTTTGCGTTGAGCTGTTCATCTGCAGTCTTTTTGGTATTGCTAGAAGCAGTTCTGGGCTCAGTTCCGATTTGAGGCTTTCGCTTTCTTACAGATTTTGCCACTGCAGGCGTTATTGGCTTCGTCTTAGGGAATACAATGTCATCATCCTCATCACCATCGATCAACTTCTGAAGTTCAGCAATCCTGTTATTGTTTGACTGATTCACTAATGCCGGCTTTTTTGTGCTCAGCATGCCTTCCTCGGGTCCAGGCAATTTCGGCGTGCAAAGTGCATCAAACTTGCTTTTTGCCTGCATTGGTGTTGCCTTAATGTCCAGCTAGCTGCAGATCCTTCAGAATGTTCTTGGCAACATCCATCTTCTTTAAATCTGCAAAATCCTCAGCTGTGAATCCAGCCTTCCTTTTCTGAGATAACGTCATGCCTTCTAACTCAAGTTCTATTTCTAATTCTAACACAGTCTGGAAAGAATCCTTGAACAGGTCAGTAGAATTTAAAAAGAATGCAGCAGATCTACTCAGAGCAAGCCTTGACACCAGAATTGTCCCATGGACCAGGTTCTTCAACATTCCTCCTTCTTCGAATTCCTTTACCATTTGATACATGTTATTAACACCTTCATACCAGTAATCCTTTTCTATGAGATTGAGCTCAGCTTTAACCCAACTTGCCGTTAGACAGGTAGCCAGTAAATCCGGGTGGTGTTCGAACATCGACTGCTCAGTCATCAGTTTCTTTTGCTTTGGAGATCTACTGCAATACTGGCTGGGCTTTAGGAAGGAGTGGTCTCTGAAGACATCAAAGCTGGTATGCAAATGATGGAGGGTTTTTCTCACAGCCTCGTGAGATCCAGAGTCCATCAAGAACTCGGCCATGGCTATCCCTTCAAGCAAGCTCATCTTGTGCATGCAGGTATCACAGTAAGACAGGGCTCCGACTTTGAGACATGGGCACTCAGGAACAGCCAAAACCTCCAGTTGGCGTTTTTTTCACTGTTTAACACTTGGCGATGACCAACTATTTCAGGTGTTTTGTTGCTGTCAGTTTCATCTTGTCCCATGAGTTTACTTGGCGTGATCTTTTCTTCCACTCCAATACAATGACATGTATATTGTGGTACGCTGATGGCGCATCAAGACAGCCGTATATGTAACTGTCTCACCTGCCCTTCCCTATATGTAACTGTCACACCTGCCCTTCCCTATATGTAACTGTCTCACCTGCCCTTCCTTTGAGCCGTACTGGCCTTGGAGATCCAGTTGCTCTTCAGCATGGTTACTTGCAGGAGGGAATCAAACGTTTTCTGAAATACACAACTGGTTCTAGATTCTAACATGATACTTGTAGATATTTCTAGAGACCATGAACTAGAACAGAAATGTCATTATTAATTGACCAATAAAACTGAAAAATGTTGTCTTTATTAATTGAACTCTAGATCATTGTGTACTGACTATGACAAACACACAAATATTTTTCAATTAAACATAAACAATAGTCATATCAAAGAGAGCATTAAATGATACTATAATTCTACAAATACTTGACAAAATATAGAAAATATATGATGTGAGTGTTGGATTAAAATCAAGTTAATCATGCGAGCCTAAGAACCATGAAAGCACGAGGCTTGCCGAGCGATTCCATGGTTCGAGCCGAGCATGATAAACTCTATCTTTATCCAAACCTCACATAAAATTCTATTTATCCTATTATTTCTTTCATTTTTACATTATTAATGTTCAGATATCGCATTTTTAGACGATTTAGTTCTCCCGCAGTTGACAAACACAGATTCTCCAATTTTGGGAAAAACCCACAAATGATCTAAAAATAGCACGTGACAGGTTTATTCAACAAGGTGGGATAGAGGCTAGTTTATTCCATGGGGTGTTATACCGTCAATGCATGTCTGATAATGGGATAAATTTCAATATTCTAAAATGCCAAAAACTTTCATGAACATTTTGAACTTAGAATTATAATACAAACAAATATATTTCACAGACAGGATATATCAAACAATGATTTTTAAAAAGGTTAAATTTGACTTGAATAAATAAATGCCATAAATCAAGCATCCATCTTATTTGATACATGTGCTTACTTCTTTTACTTTTCCAGAGTTGATGACATACACAACATCATTGATAGTTATACTGGTCTCTGCAATGTTGGTGGCCAAAATCTAAAAATCAAAGTAATTTATCTATAGCTGCTACATTTGTAAATGTTGGGCAAGTAACATCTCAATGAAGGTTTATTCATGACTGATAACACTGTATCTCTCATTTGAACAGTGAGTCACATAGGAAGTCAGGGGATGTACTGTAGGAAGCAGTTACATTATAATGGCAATTCGCCACATAAACTTAAATCAATGTGGATTGTTCTTGAAAATCACTAGTCCAAAATATTATTTATTAGCCAATAAACAATGTTGAACAATTAATTACTTCTTGAACAAAATATGTTAAATGTGAAAGTAAACATCTAGAGATGTAATGCAGGCAACACAGTGAAGACCAAATGCAAGAAAGAAATGTAAAAAACAACAACATTTTTTCTATTTAAGATCTATGGCTGACAACACAACAATACAATTGAGCCGCGTCATTTGAAATTGGTCTAAGCCATATGCAGCCAGCATAGCTCCAGACCAGCCTGGGTATGCCCACAGTCTGGTCTCGAGCTACCCTGTTCCCTTAAGAGACCACCAAACAACTTGTGCAACTTTATAGCGGACATCGTAGCTCTTGACCAGACTGTGCAAATGTGCAGAGTGGTCTGGAGCTGGCCGCATATGGCATAAGACCCATTTTCACATGACACGGCTCAATTGAAAGAAAACTTTTTTGAATTGTCGTACAATCTTCCTGAGTCCGTGTGGCGCTGGTCTGAACACCTTCCTCTGGTCGCTGGTCTGCATAGCCGAGTGCAGGCAGTACAGGCTGTACCTGGAGAAATACAGGGGGATATATGTGTCGCGTTCTGAGAAAACTGGGCATAATGCTTGTGCGTAAAGTGTCGTCCCAGATTAGCCTGTGCAGTCCGCACAGGCTAATCAGGGACAACACTTTCCGCCTACACTGGATTTTCGCTAAGAAGACACATCATTTAAACGAAAAATTCCATAAAAGCGGAAATTGTTGTCCCTGATTAGCCTGTGCGGACTGGTCCGCAGAGGCTAATCTGGGATAACAATTTACGCACAAGCATTATGCCCAGTTTTCTCAGAACATGACACATATCTTAACTACAGCTTTGTCACGAACATGACGTAAACCCCAGCACCGCATTTTCACGGGCATGGCAGCCCTGCCTGAGGCACACAACTCTGGAATAAATGGAACACTGCACATGAAAGATGCGTCTTTCACATTAACCCTTTTTGGTGATGATATGTTCCGAAGTTTCAATTCAATCGCTTAAGGAATGTACAAGAAGCTCCACAAAATTTTAAGGTTTCATGCAGATAAGCCAACCATCAAACAAACCCGACAATGTGACTTAACTAAAACCTATTAAAATTTTGTTTGTGGGGGTTTACAATTTGATAATAAGCAAGGGGAATTATAAACACATCAACTTATTTCTGACTGAAGTCTGTAAAAAAAGCAGTCCGATTTTTTACTTGGAGTTTTGTCAAATAATTCAGTTCTACCTTCTTAATCATGTTTTGTCAAAGGATTAATTATTTCAATATGTCTCATTTTCTGGTAAAATTACCGGTAATAGACACAATCTCTATTCACAAAATGGTGGATAAGCAATGGCGTATAAACTAAAATCGTGTGACACACACAAACAAATTCACTATATATTCAAGAGCGGACATAACGAGAAAGGGCCATAAGTAAGCCACAAACTGGTCCAAATCAGAATTCCTTTTTCTACAATCATATACGAATTGAGGTAATTAAACTGTCAAAGTTTTAGCAAGATTCATCCAGTAGTTCACTAGAAGTTAAAATAAATAAATTGGCACTATATATTCTATAGTGGAAAAAAACAGACAAAGAGCCATAATTCTGCCAAAACTCTTCCAAGCAAATTTCCTTTCTTTACAATGATCTACACATACAACGTCATTCAACCTTGAAAGTAAGAAAGATCCAACCTGTACCTAAAGAGGAGTTGAAACCACAATTTTTTGGGACTACATATTCTATATTGGAAAAAGAGACAATGGGCCATAATTTTGACTAAGCTTGTGCCAGCCCTAATGTCTGTCTATTAGAGTGTCTCAAAATAAAGGTAATACAACTGTGAAAATTCGAACAAAATCAATCCGGAAGTTAAAGAGGACTCACTTAATAACAAAACCGTATTATTTTTTAAAATTATGAAAAAACAAACGGCCAATTTTCTGCCCAAAATTGTTGAAGCCAAACTTTCTCTCTATATAATCATCTACACATTAAGGTAACTATTTAAGTTGAGCAAGATACACCCAGCAGTTAAATAGGAGTTAAAAACATGAATTTTTTTAACTATATATTCTGAAGTAAAATTGGAAAAGGGCCATAATTCTGCCAATTCTCGTCGCAGCCAAAATTCGTCCCCTTACGATCTTCTACACATAAAGGTCATTCAACTTCAAAAGTTTGAGTGAGATTCACCCAGTAGTTAAAGAGAAGGCCTAAACACAAGCTTCAGGGGACTAAACATTTTAGTAACCAACACTCAAAACTTGAACGCAACAACTCCATCCAAACTGAAGTTATTGTGTACAAACCATTTTTCTATTTTTAGTCTGTGACTTTGACCAGACTTGCCTCAAGTTCGATCCAGAGCTAGTTTTCTAATTCAAGCTTAATATATATTAAGTTTCATAAAGATTGGTTAATGCAAACTAGAGTTATTAAATGGAAACACAACATTAACTTTGCAAATTGTGGATGTTTCAATTCCAATTCAGAAGTGCATCATGCTATTGGCTAGTTATCAAACTGGTGTAGATTATACGCCCACAAACATTACCACAAAGTTTCATGATGATCTGATGTAAACTATCAGAGTTAGAGAGTGGACAATGTTAATTTGGCAATTTTATAATGAGATCTGGCTGGTTATCTAAATTGGCTGAGATATTATGCAATTGAATAGTATAACCACGCTCCATGACCTTATAAACTGTTTGGGGACCCACCCGCCAAAGAGGTTTTGCAAAATACGCTTCATTATTTTTAAAGGGGCATTAAAATCAAAATAATGATGTGAAAACTATCATTTTGAAGCTAAAAGACTCTTCCTTCATACAAATAACACAAAGTGACAGGATTACTTGTGAATGAGTTGTCTCACAAAGATCTAAGTGCGGTGCATCAGTGTCAGCTTCAATAATTCAATACACATACCTGATATTCTCGAAGGATTCATCATCTTCAATACAGGATCTCAATGACACTATCTCATCATAGCCAGGCAGAAATATCAGCACAGCTCCTGTGCAACATATACAATAGTTAGTAAATCAAACAAATGTATCAAGATGGAGCAGTAAGAAACAGGATGCTGTGTTCAAGACCAAAAAAGAACAACTGACAAAAGGCAATCTAAAACAAGAGATGTGTTTGTCAGAAACACAATGCCCCCTAATGCGCCGCTTTGAATTATATTTTCATTTTTTTTATATATTTTTACCTTTGACCTTGAAGGATGACCTTTACCTTTCACCTTTCAAAATGTGCAGCTCCATGAGATACACATGAATGCCAAATATGAAGTTGCTATCTTCAATATTGCAAAAGTTATGACAAAACTTTAATATTTTTTAAAATTTTGGACAGACAGACAGACAGGCCAAAAACAATATACCCCCTTTTTAAAAAAAAGATGACTAATATTTTTCCTTGGTTGCAATTTTATTTGCTTTCCATTGAAAATCAATAATGTTCCTGAATATACATACATATATAAGCAAAATAAAGTACAATGGAACCAGGCTGTCCAGTTAGCGCAATGGTTGGTACAGGTGCTTCTCACTAAGGCGATCAGAATTAAATCACCACTCCCATTGCACCTGAGCTTGGTTGCTGGTCACCATATCGGACAAGTGGGACTTACTCCGGGTTCACTCCAAGGTATGTGAACCAATTAAAATGAGAAACTAACTTTTTCATTAAATGTGATTGTGTGTCTGAGAATTTTCACTGTATTTTTAAACTGTGTTCATGCATGAACGAGATAATTTTCCCATAAACATTACCATGTTTCATGATAACTTATTTCAATTGTTTGATTCAATGATCGGACCAGGTTTTCCTCAATGCCGCTGGCCTGCCTGCCCATCCACCACAGGTGTTCCCATAATACGTTTTTTCCCCCCTCATTTTTTTCAAATATGCATATACAACAAGGATATCAGTAAAACTGATGGATGCTCACCGATAATGCTATATCGATATATGGGTTAATTGTGTGAAAATATAGAGAAACAAGGGACAAAATGGTCACAAAACCAGGTTTTCAATAAAAAAAGTATGATAAAGGGAGACAACTGCAACTCAAAATGTGAATTGCTACTGATTGTTCATCACAATTACCCCCCTTGTTTCAAAATCAATCTATTTTTAGTTGTGGCGACCTTGACCTTGGAGATATCTACGTAATTCTTTCGCGCGACACACCGTACATTGATGGTGAACAAATGTGCAAAATGATTTTAAAATCTGAAATAAATGACATAGTTATGGCCCGGACAAGCTCATTNGCCACCTACATGTTAGCCTCTAGGAGGGCTATGTGCCACCTACATGTTAGCCTCTAGGAGGGCTATGTGCCACCTACATGTTAGCCTCTAGGAGGGCTATGTGCCACCTACATGTTAGCCTCTAGGAGGGCTATGTGCCACCTACATGTTAGCCTCTAGGAGGGCTATGTGCCACCTACATGTTAGCCTCTAGGAGGGCTATGTGCCACCTACATGTTAGCCTCTAGGAGGGCTATGTGCCACCTACATGTTAGCCTCTAGGAGGGCTATGTGCCACCTACATGTTAGCCTCTAGGAGGGCTATGTGCCACCTACATGTTAGCCTCTAGGAGGGCTATGTGCCACCTACATGTTAGCCTCTAGGAGGGCTATGTGCCACCTACATGTTAGCCTCTAGGAGGGCTATGTGCCACCTACATGTTAGCCTCTAGGAGGGCTATGTGCCACCTACATGTTAGCCTCTAGGAGGGCTATGTGCCACCTACATGTTAGCCTCTAGGAGGGCTATGTGCCACCTACATGTTAGCCTCTAGGAGGGCTATGTGCCACCTACATGTTAGCCTCTAGGAGGGCTATGTGCCACCTACATGTTAGCCTCTAGGAGGGCTATGTGCCACCTACATGTTAGCCTCTAGGAGGGCTATGTGCCACCTACATGTTAGCCTCTAGGAGGGCTATGTGCCACCTACATGTTAGCCTCTAGGAGGGCTATGTGCCACCTACATGTTAGCCTCTAGGAGGGCTATGTGCCACCTACATGTTAGCCTCTAGGAGGGCTATGTGCCACCTACATGTTAGCCTCTAGGAGGGCTATGTGCCACCTACATGTTAGCCTCTAGGAGGGCTATGTGCCACCTACATGTTAGCCTCTAGGAGGGCTATGTGCCACCTACATGTTAGCCTCTAGGAGGGCTATGTGCCACCTACATGTTAGCCTCTAGGAGGGCTATGTGCCACCTACATGTTAGCCTCTAGGAGGGCTATGTGCCACCTACATGTTAGCCTCTAGGAGGGCTATGTGCCACCTACATGTTAGCCTCTAGGAGGGCTATGTGCCACCTACATGTTAGCCTCTAGGAGGGCTATGTGCCACCTACATGTTAGCCTCTAGGAGGGCTATGTGCCACCTACATGTTAGCCTCTAGGAGGGCTATGTGCCACCTACATGTTAGCCTCTAGGAGGGCTATGTGCCACCTACATGTTAGCCTCTAGGAGGGCTATGTGCCACCTACATGTTAGCCTCTAGGAGGGCTATGTGCCACCTACATGTTAGCCTCTAGGAGGGCTATGTGCCACCTACATGTTAGCCTCTAGGAGGGCTATGTGCCACCTACATGTTAGCCTCTAGGAGGGCTATGTGCCACCTACATGTTAGCCTCTAGGAGGGCTATGTGCCACCTACATGTTAGCCTCTAGGAGGGCTATGTGCCACCTACATGTTAGCCTCTAGGAGGGCTATGTGCCACCTACATGTTAGCCTCTAGGAGGGCTATGTGCCACCTACATGTTAGCCTCTAGGAGGGCTATGTGCCACCTACATGTTAGCCTCTAGGAGGGCTATGTGCCACCTACATGTTAGCCTCTAGGAGGGCTATGTGCCACCTACATGTTAGCCTCTAGGAGGGCTATGTGCCACCTACATGTTAGCCTCTAGGAGGGCTATGTGCCACCTACATGTTAGCCTCTAGGAGGGCTATGTGCCACCTACATGTTAGCCTCTAGGAGGGCTATGTGCCACCTACATGTTAGCCTCTAGGAGGGCTATGTGCCACCTACATGTTAGCCTCTAGGAGGGCTATGTGCCACCTACATGTTAGCCTCTAGGAGGGCTATGTGCCACCTACATGTTAGCCTCTAGGAGGGCTATGTGCCACCTACATGTTAGCCTCTAGGAGGGCTATGTGCCACCTACATGTTAGCCTCTAGGAGGGCTATGTGCCACCTACATGTTAGCCTCTAGGAGGGCTATGTGCCACCTACATGTTAGCCTCTAGGAGGGCTATGTGCCACCTACATGTTAGCCTCTAGGAGGGCTATGTGCCACCTACATGTTAGCCTCTAGGAGGGCTATGTGCCACCTACATGTTAGCCTCTAGGAGGGCTATGTGCCACCTACATGTTAGCCTCTAGGAGGGCTATGTGCCACCTACATGTTAGCCTCTAGGAGGGCTATGTGCCACCTACATGTTAGCCTCTAGGAGGGCTATGTGCCACCTACATGTTAGCCTCTAGGAGGGCTATGTGCCACCTACATGTTAGCCTCTAGGAGGGCTATGTGCCACCTACATGTTAGCCTCTAGGAGGGCTATGTGCCACCTACATGTTAGCCTCTAGGAGGGCTATGTGCCACCTACATGTTAGCCTCTAGGAGGGCTATGTGCCACCTACATGTTAGCCTCTAGGAGGGCTATGTGCCACCTACATGTGAGCCTTTGCGAGGGCTATGTGCCACCTACATGTTAGCATCTAAGAGGGCTATATGCCACCTACATATTAGCCGCTAAGAGGGCTATATGCCACCTACATGATAGCCTCTAGGAGGGCTATGTGCCAGCTACATGTTAGCCATTAGGAGGGCTACACATGTATGTGCCACCTACATGTTAGCCTCTAAGAGGGCTATATGCCACCTACATGTTAGCCTCTAGGAGGGCTATGTGCCACCTACATGTTAGCCTCTAGGAGGGCTATGTGCCACCAACATGTTAGCCTCTACAAGGGCTATGTGCCACCTACATGTTAGCCTCTAGGAGGGATATGTGCCACCTACATATTAGCCTCCAGGAGGGCTATGTGCCACCTACATGTTAGCCTCTAGGAGGGATATGTGCCAACTACATGTTAGCCTCTAGGAGGGCTATGTGTCACCTACATGTTAGCCTCCAGGAGGGCTATGATCTCCTCCTGGTTGAACTTCCTGGCCCAGTCGAGAGCTGTCCATCCATTGGAGGACTGGAGGTCAGGGTCAGCCTCCAGGGATAGCAGTTGGCCCACAACGGCCGGGAAACCTCGGCCTGCGGCAATCATGAGAGCAGTCACTGACGTCTCCGAGTGCTGGTAGTCAACTGGTGAGGAGAGGGGAAGGGGCATACTTTAGTTTTATTGTTGACGAGGTTTGAATGAATGATTATACTGTCTGAACATTATCTGCTTTTCTGTTTTTTTCTTTTTTCTCTTGGACAAGGTTTGAATGATCAATTTTACTTGATTTTATTGATTTCGACATGATTTGGAACTCATTTATTATTAAATATTAAGTGCAAGTGATCAAACATAAGCACGTCAACATTTAATTCATCAACATTAATTAAGACAGAATTACAAATTGCCCAACACTAGAACGATTGAGCAACAAAATAATACATCAATAATATATAAGCAACCAATGATTACATCAGCTTACAGTAATCAATATGAAACAACACCATTACATCATAGCACATCGTGAAGCATATAAGCTAGGCCAACTGTAGCCAGAGCTTTTTTCTCAACATTTTGCGAATATGACACACTTGTCATATTGGGAATTTTAGCATCAATTTACTTTAAATTGGGAAAAGGAATTATTGTTTAATTTAAAACAGTTGAACAGTTATTGATAAAATTGATAAAACTTACATAAAACAGAAATTTTCCATCAAAAACAAAAAAATGAACACTACATCTTCAAAACTCCTTATTTCTACACTTAACAGCTCTATTTCCAAACATATCAAAAAAGTCAAATCATCAATTGGGAATATAAGGACTGCATATGGGGAAAAAAGAAACTTTTCCGCAATTTTGAATATGACCGAATAACAGCTATAAAATGTGCCAAAAAAAGCCCAAAAGGCGACTCACCACTGACGTTCTCCGACGAGATGAAGTAGAAGAGCTGTGAGAAGAGTTCTGCGTCGCCCGTGAGCCAGATCTCGGTCATACAGCGGTCCATCTCAGCCCGTACCCAGGGCTCCAGCTCCTCCTCACCCTTCTCTACGTGGCAGGAGCCCAGCTGAGCCAGCTGTCTGCAAACATACAAAAAGATATAAGAGCATCGCTCTGTGAAAAGGGGGTTAAATGCATGTGCTTAAAGTGTCGTCCCAGATTAGCATGTGCAGTCCACATAGGCTTATCAGGGACGACACTTTCCGCTTTGATGGTATTTTTTGTTTAAATGAAGTTTTCTCTTCGCGAAAATCCAGTTTAGGCGGAAAGTGTCGTCCCTGATTAGCCTGTGCGGACTGCACATGCTAATCTGGGACAACACCCCTAAGGCACATGCATTCCATTTGGTGAGTCAATACATTGTTCCTAGTCCACTAAGATTGTCTCTTAAGAAGGGAGATATGCAAGATACATGGGACACTCTGTTCCAGAGGTGACCCCGGAGCTTTTAATGCATGAAGAGCCTATGACATTCCACCTCGGTTCATGCTGGCCAATACAGTAAATTTTAGCAAATCCATTGTTTTATTGCCCTTATTTTACACATTAAAAAAAATCATTTGTTTGTTGAACATTGTTTTGAATTTCAACAAGAATCCATGCTGTTGCATCACCAGACCAAATTTAATTCCAACCACATGCGAACAGGTTACGCAACACTGACATTTATGATTTATATAAAAAAACAACATACTTTGCTTTATTGTTTTTTCCTATGACATGCCATGCGTGAATGAGTACATACTGCAGGACAATATTCCTGTTTTGCTCTATGACATGCCATGCGTGACTGTGTACATACTGCAGGACAATATTCCTGTTTTGCTCTATGACATGCCATGTGTGACTGAGTACATACTGCAGGACAATATTCCTGTTTTGCTCAATGACATGCCATGTGTGACTGAGTACATACTGCAGGACTGAGTTCCTGTCATCAGGAGGCTTGTCCGCCTGACCCCCCTCCTCCTCGGGGTTGCCATACTTCTGTCTCAGCCTCTCCCTCCTCACGTCAACCCGCGGGTCCACCCAGTCTGACAGCCGGGCCTCCTTCTCTGCCTCTGAAAACAGGAGAAAGTGTTGTTATATGAGACTTGGGGGTTAATTGCTTGTGCATAAAGTGTCGTCCCAGATTAGCCTGTGCAGTTTGCACAGGCTAATCAGGGACAACACTTTCCGCTTTTATTGTTATTCTTGTTCAATGGAAGTTTTTTATGGCAAAAACAGGTAAGGCGGACTGCACAGGCTAATCTGGGACGACACTTTACGCACATGCATGAAACCCGGTTTTCTCTGAGCGCGACTCATATCAAGAGCATTTTGAACACTGGCGTACCCCCACCCCGCCCCAGGTTTTCTTGATATTTGATTTGTTATATACATGTACCTTACTTGGAATAGCTTTTCAGTTAAGTGATCATGCGCAGACGAAGAAAATAACAATTGTTGCAAATTTACTATGCATGATTTTATTTTCATTTTTTTGAACGCTAACATGACCATCAGATTGAAACTGAGGGACCTTTATGAAGGAAATTGCTAAGAACCACATTTTTTAAATTTCCAGTTTGATTTCTTGCCAGTTCCTAGGACGATTGAGCTGAAAAGGACCTGAAAAAAGATACTGAGCCAAGTCAAATACGCCAACTGATTTCCGAACCTCCTCATATATATGACAGGCATGAAAAGCTTAATAAACCTGGCAAAGGTTTAATTAATTAATATTAAAAAGACCTGCAAATTTGTATATATGTTTTTGGTGGGGTTAATTTTCATTTAAAAAAAAATTCGCTATGACTCTTCAAACATTTTTTTCACGTAAAGTGTATTTTTAATATTTATTATTTTATAGTAAAACATAAATATTTACACAGGAATCAATTAAATTTAAAATACCCCATCATTACCCTTTGTCAAAAGGTAAACTACATGTATTTTACACAATCAGCATGCTGCGTGTTACATCATACAAGCTGCGAAAATAGATCTTATGCAATATGCAGCCAGCATAGCTCCAGATCGGCCTGCACATGTGTGCAGTCTGGTCAGGAGCTTTCCTGTCCGCTAATGA
>VMBQ01014313.1:0-13473 GCA_007657795.1 Dreissena rostriformis | reverse complement strand
TTTTTAAATTTGAGGATTTTTTTTTTTTTTTTTTTTTAATTTGACCTTTGACCTTGAGGGATGACCTTGACCTTTCACCAGCTCCATGAGATACACATGCTTTTAACATTTATTTTTTTACCTTTGACCTTGAATGATGACCTTGACCTTGCACCACTCAAAATTTGCAGCTTCATGAGATACACATGCATGCCAAATATCAAGTTGCTATCTTCAATATTGCAAAAGTTATGACCAACGTTTAAGTTTTTGGACAGATGCACAGACTGACGGACGGACTGACCGTTAAACTGCTATATGCCACCCTACCGGGGGCATAAACATTTAACAAGAAATATCTTTAAAAAAATAATAATTGGTGTCTGTAATAATTATGCCCCCCTTCAAAGAAGCAGTGGGTATCTTGCTTTGCACATGCCTATTGATGGGTTTGTCAGTAGGTCTGTTGGTCCCAAGACCTTTCAATATTTAGAGAAACCTTTAACCTACAACCATACAAATTGCTATGATGGTTAATATGGGAAAAAAGAGGCCTAATCTTAATGAGGTTAACAAGTCAAAAGTCAATGTCACAGGGGCTTGCAACAGTAAATTAGTTTCTGTGCAATATCTTTAAAATGCTTTGACGTATGATCATGCAAATTGGTAAAATGTTTACTTGGATTAAAGGGAGGACGAGCTTTGATTTTGCTGTCACCAGGTTAAAGGTCAAGATCACATGGGCAGTGTCTATTTTAGGATCAAAAATGATGGGGGAATTAACTGATTATTCTTATATTACAAAAATGTATGACATTTATCCTTCTTTGTCTATGTAAAACATTCCCTATCCCATGCAACGTATGGGTTTGATCTGCAATAAAAGAGGGTGGATCCCCCCATCCCTCATCCTAGAATAGACACTGCATGGGTTTGTAACAGAAAATTCGTTTTACACTCTATTTTGAGAACGTCCTTGACCTACCATCATAGAGAGTAATTTGACCTTGGATAATCTAAATAAGTATGCTGGTTACTTAGGAGAAAAAATGACAGCTATTGATGCTGAGGTCAAGGTAACATGGGTTCTTTATTTAAAAAAAATTATGTTGGCAATATATTTTGAAACGCCTTGACCTATGATCATTCAAATTGGTATAGAGGTGTTGTGGGACAAAAAGGAAACACATTTTGATTTTGATGACACCAGGTCAAAGGTCAAGATCACATGAGCTTGTACCAAGAAATACCTAGAATATCTAATTTAGTATGCTGGTTACTTGTAAGGAAAGAATGACAGCTATCAATATATCAAAAACTAGCATTCACTTAAAGTTTAAACACACTGGTTCGCAAATGCATGCGTCAAAATATTTGATGTATTTGGTAAGTTGATTTGCATTGATATGATAAGGATGTAAATGCATCAAGTCAAGTTTATTTTTAAAAAAAAATCAGCTCTCATAGTCAAATATGATTGGGATTAATTTGATTTGAATATTTAGAAATATTTTTCATGTATCATTCAGTGAATTGAAATAAAATTATGTACATCATCTATCAACCTAAAACGTGAAAACAGTGACCTCATGTAAGTCTAGTGTTTGCATGCAAGTGCATAATAAATCCACAAGATGTCAATAAATGGAAATTATTACACTCCATACTAACATGTTTACAAGTGTAAAGTTAACATGTGCATATTGTATTCTAATTGTGTTTTTAATCCCTTTCTTTCATTAATCAAACATTGGAATTACCTTTTAATCATATACTCACATAAAATTAAACAATATAACCATTAAATAAACAGTCATTGGTAATTAGCTATTTAAAGGGCTATTCTATTCTGAATGCACACAGTTTCAACCCCAGTGAGACATTGAATGTAAAATGTTACATGTTTTCAACAAATTAAAAGATGATTAACATATAAGATACTTCCTTAGTAACTGACCTTTTCTAAGAATGCACCCTAGCAACGCTGTCTTTTTTAATCTTTCCTATTATTACTGGTCGTGTACGTAATTGCGGCCTGTACGTAAAAAATCGGCCACCCTATTAAAAGCGTTTCAGCGATACCGACTACAATTTTTTGATCCGTATCATCAAAAGCACTTACCATAGCAACAGCATTCCAAAGATTGCACAAATCATGTAAGTATAACCATGTTTACTTTTGGGTTGAAAAGTCAGTTTCATAACAGGAAATATTTGAGCACGCGGGGAATATGACGTCATCGAGCGCGCGCACTGATAATGAGGTGCGACATGGGGGCAAACTTAACTTTAATTTGTCTTCTAACAGTTGACCATTATTCATTACCGACGTAGACAACCTTATGATATACAATTTTAATTAAATATATGAAGTCCTTTTTTTCGCAATACTTTTTTTTGTTTGAACTCGTTTATCTGGTATCAAATAGTGTTTTTCTTGCGGAAAAACATTTAGTAAACGAGTCCCGGCAAAATTTTCAATGCAAGGGAGGCAACTCCAAAATAAAACATTGATTAATCATAACACAATAAACACAATACACTCACTTATTACTGTGAGTTATAATAGAGGATGGTTTATGCAAACCTGTTGAAGAGTCGTGCTATTTTATTAAACGTGCTCTTTATAGTTGCACCCATCGAAACATGTCTTACTCATAAAAGACAGCGTATGCTTCGGAAAACATGAGTATGGCGATAAGTGCCGTGCAAAGGAAAAATTTGTCTGTACGAAGAGCGGCCAAAGAATATGGCGTGCCGCGGTCAACACTGATGGACCGATTAAAGGCCCCAGCGATGGTTCCTGAAGGCCGTGGGCGTCACAGGGATCTCACGGACGAGGAAGAGGCCGCCCGTGCCGAACTCCTGAGATACATGGCTTGACAGGGTTTACCGGCGAGCCGTGAAGTGTTAAAGTCCAAAGTTAGAGGCATAATAAATGCATCTGGTAAATAGAATATATATACTTTGAGATTAGAGAAACAATGAAACTTCAGGGACGTTTTCGGGAAGGAGGCCCTTATTATCCACCACCAGTCCTTTATTTATCAATGCTGTGGAACGGTCAATGCAAACCATCTGAATAATAAAGTTATCATTTATATAATTTATCAATTTATCAATTCATATTACTAAACTATTGTGATAGTACTATGTTTTTAATAATTATTGTTTTTCGTTGCAGTTCTTTGATAAATCATTAATTGAAATATCTTTTCATTTCATTGCTCCCTGTAATTATCCTGTCTTGTTTTGTATCTGTCACATTAGTAATTTGTAATTTTGGACAAATCCTGTCGTATCAACCGCACGTCCGGCCCTTCTCCGAAATGGATTCGTGAATTTTTAACTCGCCACATGCTGTCGGATCGGTTAGCGGAGAACATGAGTGCCGCGAGGGCAGCGATGTCCACTCAGGCTGTCATAGACTAGTTCTTTGACTTGTTTGAAGCAGTTTTGGACAAACATGGACTGAAAGACAAACCTGGACAGGTAAAAAAACTTTAACCTAAGTGTGTTCATGTAAAAGTAGAAATATTAAAAAAAAAATGAGTTTTACATTTGCAAACTTATTGCATGGACATTGGTTATTTTAATTTAAAAACAATTTAAAGTGGAACGTGTTTTTGCAGATACAATGTATTCAACGTCGACGAAACGGGCTGGACTGGTGAAGAAAAGTCTACACGGCGTGTTATCGCTCCGAAAGATTCCAGCCATGTGATTAAGAGGAAGATGTCCGTAAATGGTCACATCACCGCTCAAGTGTGCGTCAGCGGCAGTGGCAGATTTCTTCCAACAATGGTAATGTACAAAGTAAGTCAGAATAGTCATTCCCGCTAGTAATTAATCTATTAATTATAATTAACTTTTGAATATGAACACACACGTTAGTATACAAATCTCAAAGATAAAACATTTATCAAGAGTTAAAATACTATTATGATTGATTCATCGTATGACTTTTTATAACCATTATATTGCTACCGCTTAGGCATTTAAATATAACGTGATTGTTATGAATACTTTATTTTTGACAGGGATGCCTCCCCCATACAGAGATCGAGGATGTGCCAGATTCGTGGTTATTCGCGGCAAATAAGACTGGTGCGTGAACGGCGACTTATTCTACAAGTGGTTTACCCACATATTTGTCCCGCACTGGACCAGTCTTATTGGTCATGGACAACCACGAAAGCCACGTGACGTTATCCACGATTGAAGAGGCCATAAGACATGATATTGTTTTAGTGGGATTGCCCGGCAACACCACACACATGCTCCAGCCGTTAGATGTTAAGGTAAATTTACGAAGCTGTTAAATTAAAACGCAATACTAGGATTTTTGTAAAGTGGTGTGGTTTTCTTTCTGTACTGTAACTATACAAATAAGTCAAACAAGTGTTTGGTTGGTTTAGTTCATACTAGTTTGTATTACATGTATTTATTTTAATATCGTTTCTGTTTTAATGATTTTCAGATATTTGGACCTCTCAAATCCAGAGTGGACAACATCTGTTCCAGCCTTCCATACGCCTAAAAGGGGTTACTGGTCACAAAGGCGATTTTTTCTGCAGCAATGGACCAGGCAACCCCGGCCTTCGTACAGAATGCGTTTGCTGTTACGGGTCTGTGTCCAGTCAACCGCGGAGCTATCAATTCTTCACAACTGGTGGCTCTGTCATTCGCCCCGACAAACGTAAATCGTAAGTCAAAGCACACATGGTTACGTATTAAGCATTGAACATACGTTAGGCTTTGCATGCGTTGCTGGTACATTTTAGAACTTGAACACCAATGTCTTGTAGTATTAAGTAAATTGCTTTAACTGGTAAGACGGAGGTGGAATCATGTCTTGTTTTTTTTGTACCGGTATAAGGGCAATCAATGTTAATTTTTCTGAAGCGCCAACATTCATTGCTGAGACGTGTCCAACGTGCGGGAATTATACAAAAAACCCACTGGTTGAGATGGGCATTGTTACCGCACGGTTGGGCAAGATCCTGGCCCCAACTCCAGAGCCACCAATGGAGCAGAAAAAGGCATCAACAAAGCGTCTGCAGAAAGGCCAAGTTTTGACTTCAAGCCACATTGTTGACGAACTGAGAGTATGTGACGTAAAAATATCGATAAAAACTTGAGTTAGTTGTGCAATATACCAATGAACACTTGTTTATTTGTTTAACATCCACAACTCTTGCAATCTTTGCATGAACATATATACGATGGCATTTTTATGTACAATTCTTGTATTGGCATTTTTTCAGGAAAAACAAAGACAGGAGCAAGAGAAGAGAGACGGTATTGAGATGAGAAGAAAAGAAGCTGAGGAGAGAAAGCTAAAGAAAGAACAAGAGAGTGTTCAAAAGGAGCAAAGAAAAACGGAAAGACTGGAGAAGAAACGACAGAGAGAAGGGGAGGCTACAGAATGCAAACGGGCACGAGTGGATGCAATAGCAGAAGCGACTGCTGCGGCATATTTATGTACCAACTGTGGGGAGAGAGGACGTGTGGACGATGAAGAGAGGGGGGGGTGAGTGGTATGGGTGTGACGGGTGTGAATGCTGGTATCATGGTGGGTGTCTGAGGCAGTATGAGCTGATGATGGCGGTGACAAGTTTGTGTGATGGGGATGAATGAACATGTAAGAGATGTAATCCTTGGGAGTATGAAGAATGAGGTACAGTACGTATTTACTTGAGATTGCGTGCGCACGTGAAGGCGAGAGTACGTGTGTGCGAACGCGTGCGCGAGGTTGTGTGTCTGTACAGTGCAATGATGTATGTTTTATTGTATAAAATTGAATATAAAGAAAAAAATCATATAAAAACAATTTTTGGATAATTGTGGTGAATAAATTATCAATATATTTTAATGTTAACCTTTTTCTCCCGTGGTGGACCTCCCACCAATTACTAAGTTGAATGCTATTTATAGCTGTTCATAGCTATAATTTTTAACATTCAGAATGTAAACATTTGTTCATTTGTAAAATCTTTCATGAACATTTTATGTTAAACGGACTAATAAAACAACAAAACACACAAACAAATCAAACCAACTGCAGAGGAACGTTGAAAAGATCGATTTCCGCCATTTTTCATATTTAAAGGGTAAGTTTCAAATGGAGATAAAAACAGTCACTTAATGATTTAGTTGTTGAAACATGCATCATTGTAGACCATACACGTTGGCCTAAACCCATGGAATGTTATAAACATGATTAGTTTAAGTATAAAGAATGAATTGGACATCAAAAAGTGGCCGATTTTTGACGTACAATTGACACAGAAAAATGGACGATTTATATGGTGTTTAATTTGGAGAATTTGGGTATCTCCCAGTCGTCCCATCCAAATAAAACTTACACATCAGATGAGTTGTGAACCCAGGATTATTGATGTGAAATTTTATTCCGATCCCAATTCTTCAGCGTGAGAATGTAAAATAAAACCACCAAAAGTGGCCGGAATTACGTACACGACCAGTAAAGACACTATCAATCTGTGCAGTCATCATTTTGACAAGAAAAAACTTAACCTTGTGTTAATTAATATTTTGAAATTATTCATACAACAGGTTTTATTAACACCAACATACTGCTTCAAAATGAATATTTTTATATAGTTAGAATTACAGTTGCTAAACATTAGTAACATGTTTTGCTACATTAAAAACGTTTTATTTCCGCATTAAAAATCCAAGGCTTTTTGAAACAATAAACAATATTAATGTGATTTAATTTTCTGAACACCATGCGGGTAATAAGGCCTACCTTATCGGGTGATGCCGTCCGGCCTGCCCCATGTTACACGTTCCACAAATCTTTTTTTACCGCACATAAAATCAAAAATTCTTTTGAAATACAATGTTCAACTTTAATAGCGTCTGCTTCGTTGTCAAGCAAGAGATACATTGNTGCTATCTTCAATATTGCAAAAGTTATGACCAACGTTTAAGTTTTTGGACAGATGCACAGACTGACGGACGGACTGACCGTTAAACTGCTATATGCCACCCTACCGGGGGCATAAACATTTAACAAGAAATATCTTTAAAAAAATAATAATTGGTGTCTGTAATAATTATGCCCCCCTTCAAAGAAGCAGTGGGTATCTTGCTTTGCACATGCCTATTGATGGGTTTGTCAGTAGGTCTGTTGGTCCCAAGACCTTTCAATATTTAGAGAAACCTTTAACCTACAACCATACAAATTGCTATGATGGTTAATATGGGAAAAAAGAGGCCTAATCTTAATGAGGTTAACAAGTCAAAAGTCAATGTCACAGGGGCTTGCAACAGTAAATTAGTTTCTGTGCAATATCTTTAAAATGCTTTGACGTATGATCATGCAAATTGGTAAAATGTTTACTTGGATTAAAGGGAGGACGAGCTTTGATTTTGCTGTCACCAGGTTAAAGGTCAAGATCACATGGGCAGTGTCTATTTTAGGATCAAAAATGATGGGGGAATTAACTGATTATTCTTATATTACAAAAATGTATGACATTTATCCTTCTTTGTCTATGTAAAACATTCCCTATCCCATGCAACGTATGGGTTTGATCTGCAATAAAAGAGGGTGGATCCCCCCATCCCTCATCCTAGAATAGACACTGCATGGGTTTGTAACAGAAAATTCGTTTTACACTCTATTTTGAGAACGTCCTTGACCTACCATCATAGAGAGTAATTTGACCTTGGATAATCTAAATAAGTATGCTGGTTACTTAGGAGAAAAAATGACAGCTATTGATGCTGAGGTCAAGGTAACATGGGTTCTTTATTTAAAAAAAATTATGTTGGCAATATATTTTGAAACGCCTTGACCTATGATCATTCAAATTGGTATAGAGGTGTTGTGGGACAAAAAGGAAACACATTTTGATTTTGATGACACCAGGTCAAAGGTCAAGATCACATGAGCTTGTACCAAGAAATACCTAGAATATCTAATTTAGTATGCTGGTTACTTGTAAGGAAAGAATGACAGCTATCAATATATCAAAAACTAGCATTCACTTAAAGTTTAAACACACTGGTTCGCAAATGCATGCGTCAAAATATTTGATGTATTTGGTAAGTTGATTTGCATTGATATGATAAGGATGTAAATGCATCAAGTCAAGTTTATTTTTAAAAAAAAATCAGCTCTCATAGTCAAATATGATTGGGATTAATTTGATTTGAATATTTAGAAATATTTTTCATGTATCATTCAGTGAATTGAAATAAAATTATGTACATCATCTATCAACCTAAAACGTGAAAACAGTGACCTCATGTAAGTCTAGTGTTTGCATGCAAGTGCATAATAAATCCACAAGATGTCAATAAATGGAAATTATTACACTCCATACTAACATGTTTACAAGTGTAAAGTTAACATGTGCATATTGTATTCTAATTGTGTTTTTAATCCCTTTCTTTCATTAATCAAACATTGGAATTACCTTTTAATCATATACTCACATAAAATTAAACAATATAACCATTAAATAAACAGTCATTGGTAATTAGCTATTTAAAGGGCTATTCTATTCTGAATGCACACAGTTTCAACCCCAGTGAGACATTGAATGTAAAATGTTACATGTTTTCAACAAATTAAAAGATGATTAACATATAAGATACTTCCTTAGTAACTGACCTTTTCTAAGAATGCACCCAAGCAACGCTGTCTTTTTTAATCTTTCCTATCTTTAAAGACACTATCAATCTGTGCAGTCATCATTTTGACAAGAAAAAACTTAACCTTGTGTTAATAAATATTTTGATATTATTCATACAACAGGTTTTATTAACACCAACATACTGCTTCAAAATGAATATTTTTATATAATTGGAATTACATTTGCTAAAAATTAGTAACATGTTTTGCTACATTAAAAACTTTTATTTCCGCATAAAAAATCTAAGGCTTTTTGAAACAATAAACAATATTAATGTGATTTAATTTTCTAAACACCGTGCGGGTAATAAGGCCTACCTTATCGGGTGATGCCGTCCGGCTCGCCCCATGTTACACGTTCCACAAATCTTTTTTTACCGCACATAAAATCAAAAATTCTTTTGAAATACAATGTTAAACTTAAATAGCGTCTGCTTCGTTGTCAAGCAAGAGATACATTGCATTCTGGGATATCATAGTTCCATATCATTCCGCCGGTTAACCACCTCATACACAAACTTATTCGTGGCGCAAAATGATCATATTTCTCGTTTCTCTGTCGTCTTTTGATTTGCCTAAACAAGAACAATTATATTCCTTTAAGAACAAAACCCATGGGTGCTTTATCGTTTGCACTTTTTTAATAACCTTTTCAATGGCAAGGGAGATCAACATGCATTTACCACAAAGTCAAAATAACCTCCCCTGGTTACTCAGTTAATGATTTTTTCGGCGTAGCTGTATAACCCAGCTTTTCACCTTACCTGACCTTTGTAAGTGTCCAATAGAATATAAATAAAATTTTCCGCGGCTAGACACGAATGAATACACTTCATTTAGTCCATTGGCTGATTTGAGCATAATCCCCCAGAACATTGGAAACATGACCACGTCTTTGTAGTATAGCATGATACGCTGGTTTGCTGCTGTTCAGCATGAAACAATTTTATCTCCTATGAAAAGTCTTGATGGATAGAACAGTTTTACACTAAACTCTTGACATCAATACAGTTTGAGTGTGCCCCTTTATATTCAGAGGATTGTCAGCGCCAGAGCGTTTGTACTTACAGGCTATGTTCTCATATTTAGTTATTACGACCATATTGCTGCCTGTGTACTAGTATATTTTAGTTCATGAAATTATCTTTTTTTTTTCGATATCCTGATATTAGTTTTGGCCAAACCATTTTTAATTGCTTTCGAAATTGAACATTAAACATGTAAAAGTATAAAGTTTTAAACAAGCCGTCGTGCCAGCAGTGGAATCGTGACCTCACGTTTAAGCATTGCATTCCAAGCCGCAAGGTATCAGGGTCAGTTCGCGGTCAGTACAGGGATCGTTATATAATACAGACGGTATCGCGTGAACTAGGTGAACTGGAATTTTATTTAGACCAGATGTTAAATGAAGATATTCGCCGATATAATTATGGTATCTCAATAATAGAGTCTTAATGTGTTTTCAACAAAACCATGATAAATATTATTTTTGATTAATTTAACAAGAATTATTCCACCATATTGACCAATGCATGAGCGAGATGATTCCCTATACTGTTAATAATCGAATCAAATAGCAATGCCCGACAAACCACTAAACAGGTTTGTCCGAAGAACGCGCGAATAAATATTAAAAATATGTACGGATACTTCGCATGTGGCCGGTTGACTAACATGTTTGAATTTCACTTCCATTCTTCTTTTTTTTTGTATCTATAGATATATGATCAGCAATATGTAATAATGTAAAATAAACCGCGAAAACTACGCGTACTGCGTGAAATGCAGCTAAGAACTGCACAGAACAAGACATATGCTATCTTTGATTTCATTCCTTAAACTCTTAACCTTTCACCAACTCCAACCACAATCAACGCCGTATATCTTTTAAAAAGAAATTTCTTGTTTTAACTCACGCATCTATATAGGCTTTGTCAATAATTTCCTGTTGAACACTCTAGATGCCACATTTATTAACCAATCTTCATTAAACTTTGTCAGAACATTCTCGGACGCGGTTAAAACGAATAAAACTTTGTTTAAACTAAGGAAACACATTGCAAACATCTAGAAGTCACACTTTTGCACAAATTCTCAAAAAACATATGTATGCTGATGATAACCCGGCCGAGTTCCAAAATCTAAATGGGTCCGCTCCGTTGAACATTATTGCCACCGCTTAGGGGGCAGTGTTCCTTATATCAATGATCTTATCAATTTGTATTCACAGATCTTGAATTATGTGGCTAAAGTGAAACCTTGTGAACGCGCTAGATCTCACTTTTTTGACAATATAAAGAAATAAAACTCCAGAAGCCTCAGCAGTAAGTCTTTTCGAATCTTACCCAGTTCTTTGTTTTCTAATAATATTATGGCTGAATTCTAAAATGGCTCCGGCCACTTGAATAACATGGTCACCAGTGTGCTGGGCAGTTTAACTGATATTACTTTAGTGCAAAATTGTGAATACGCCGGGTTTGTTTTCAAGCATCTTGAAACCTGCTAAGAACGTATTTGCTGCTCACAACTTGAACTGTTCCCAGATGAGTGCTGTGACTGTTCAAGAGAAATCCGTCAAGTAGTTAAATAGGAATGGATTCCACAAGATTCACTTAGTATGTTATGTAAAGTGGGATAAAGACTTATTGTCCGAATCTTGTCCACGTCTGACCCCAGCTTAAATGTAACCACCTGCCAGGCAGGTGCATAGCTCTGACAGAAAAGCGAAATCAGTCGATCAGGAAATCGACATAATTCCACATCCTTTTGGGCCGTACAGGCGATTTGAGGACGTACGGACACATGCTTTGCGGATTGCATATCATGTCTTCACCATTATTTTCGGCAGTGTTATGTTTATCTTCATTTCAATTTTCAGTGCCCTTAATTTGTTGACTTGGTTGTTTAGCTTCATTTTGTTCAACACTTTCATCAGAATTATTGGAACTGTTCTCTCTCCTATGAGTATCCTCAGACACACCCAGATTACCATTACTAAAAACAGAGTGTCCACCAGAAGCTTGCTGTATCCCACTGGCATCATATTCTTAAGCAGAATCTCTTACTTCAGCTACATCATCATGAGCTGATTCTTCACTATTCCCAGCTGCCTCTTGTATCTGTTGCTCCCTATAATAATCCGTAAGTCAATGAACATACTTTATCCAACACATTATGATGTTTTGCTTTTGCATGTTGCAGCTTCTTCTTCGCTTCATCTCGGCAGTTGGTACATGTAACAACGTTGACCTCTGGGCCATGTACTACGACTGTTATTTTGTCTACGTGATATCTAGACTGAGTTCTGTACTCCAATCATCATGAAACTTGGTCAGAACTGACAGAGCATGTGTTCTAATGATATATCGACTGAATTCGAAAATGGTTCCTGTCTGTTCAAAATTATGGCCGCAAGTGTGTCGGGACAGATTTCAATATATGGCTATAGTGAATATTCATGAAACTTTGGTTTGAATATTTGTTTATAATCAAATCTCAGCAGCTGAGTGTAAAATTTGGTCACGTGAGTTCAAAAACAAGGTCACTTAACACACTAGAAGTCGCATTTTTGTTAAATATTTCTTAAACGTGGTCAGAACATTTGTTCTAATGATATATGCAGAGTTTGAAAATGGTTCCAAACCATTGAAAAATGTAGCTTCCAGGGGGTGGGCAGTTTTGCTTGTATGGCTATAGTGAAGCCTTGTAAACACTCTAGAGGTCACATTTGGCGAGAACATTCGTTCTGACATCTCAAGCGAGTTACAAAATAAGAATACAAATGTACCTAGGAATTAAATATTTATGTTTTATAAAGAACATTAATTATTTGATCGTAACCTTCTGAGAATATTTTTGTTCTATTTGGATCTCAGATGGGCCCATGGCACTCNCGAAACTCATTCATGTGAGGTAAAAAAAACTAGGTCACTAGGGCTGAATGGGTCAAGTTCCCCACGGTTACTACTTCCCCGTACCCCGGGTACTTTGAAGTATACTTCACCGTACATCGATTTTCAAATGATACTTTTGGGTACCCCGGTATACTTACAGGTACCCCATCTTTCCTAATAAAAAAACAAACCCAAATATTTTCATACCCAATTTTTTTTCGCACCCAATTGTTTTTTCGTATCCAATTTTGTTTTTGCATAATTTTTTCGTACCCCAAATTTTCATACCCAAATTTTTGTTTGTACCCAAATTTTTTTTTTGCATAATTTGTTCGAAGCCAAAATGTTCGTCCCCAAATTTTTTGTCGTACCCAATTTTTTTCTTTGGCATTATTTTTTCGTACCCAAATTTTTGTTCTTACCCAAAATTTTCGTATCCACATTTTTGTCGTACCCAGAATTTTCGTACCCACATTTTTCACATATGGGTACGAAATAAAATGTGGGTACGAAAATTTTGGGTACAAAAAAAAATTGGGTATGAAACAAAATTTGCAACTTTTCTGATTCAGGATGCTGCTTTGGTCACGTGATAAAGGCAATACCGGATGTGCGAATTGTAAATTAAAAAGCGAAAGTAGAAAGGGATTTCTAATTTTGCATAAACCACGTTTACTACGTAAACTTCAAATAAAACGCGTTTTACGTCACATTAAATACGAGACGTCATAACGTGCATTGATGAAAACAATATTTTTTTAAAGTAATGCATTTGTGGACATATCAATATCGGTATTATTATTTATTTATTTATTTATTTATTTATTTATTATAATTAATTAATTAATTAATTAATTAATTATTAATTAATTGTTATGTATTTATTGACGTTTGCATGTTTTAAGTTAATGTCATTGAATTGAGTTGTTA
>VMBQ01014312.1:0-15010 GCA_007657795.1 Dreissena rostriformis | reverse complement strand
AATAATAATAATAACAAAAATAATAATAATAATAAGAATAATAATACAAATAATTATTATTAGTATTACTATAAATATTATCAGTAATATTATTATTATTATCATATCATGTTATGTATTACAATTATTATCAGAATAAAGCAATAGTTTATAGTAGCAATATTTTCAGAAGTGTACATTTTGGCATTTATTATAAGTTTAATAAACTTATTATTATTGCAGGTTTTTGCTTCACTGAGTCGATTTCGGAGTCAACGTGCAAGGGAGTCCACAATCGCATGCACTGTGTTCTTCATGATAGGTAAGTAGGCGATTTAAAACTAATTGATTTACTGACCATTGTGCTTACTTCATGGTATGCAGCTCGTTATTCATTCCGTTACAGACATCAAAGAACAGTTGCCATGTGTTTTCAATTGGGTACAATTCAGAACCATATAACATTTGCAGATGAGAATAAAAAACACGCAATAAATTAAAGGGAACATCTACAAAAAAAAACAATATCCTTGAGAATTGTGTCAAGACATTGCATATGTATATATTGGTAGACTAATTTATATAAATGATTATGGCATACATAAACAAAACAATATTGTTATCATTAACGCGAAAGAAAAGAAAATGATTTCAAGTAAAAAGGTAAAAATAGTTTGGTTGGACTAAAATCATTGCGTTGCATATGATATCACTTTAAACTGCATGAACGTAAACATGTTAGAGCACTTAGGGCGTCTCTTATGCTCCTTTCGACAATAAACACTTACTTACCTCCACTCGTATCGTTTAAAAGCTATCTTAATATTAAAACGGACATCATTTATAGCATTGCATCACGTAGCAGGCATGGTCATTTTTTGCTGTTTGTTTTCATCGTCCGCGATATACAACCATTCCAGGCTATAAGAAACATATTTTCCAAGAGTAATTAAGAAACTGATTACAGGGCGGATGATTTAAAAGTTGGAATTAAGGTACAATCTATGACAAGCATTATGTTATCCGTAATCGTATGACGATGCACACAATGTCAGCTTCATATGTCTTTAACTACCGCGAATACAAACAAATATAATAATGTAGTCAACTCATACAATTAATTTCTATGTAAATTGTAAAAAGCAGAAAAAAACGGTTGTTGCATATATATCAAAACATTTTTACTTAGTTTGAATGGGGGTACACATGAAATAAATTCCAGTTCATACATTTTGTCACTCATCGATTCTAATCCTTGAATGTGGTCCTGTCTTGAACGTAGGCCGCCGACCAGCATCCTCCATGCGTCTCGGTTCTGGGTGAATATGTCCACTTGTCCCTACGTGATGCCAATTAGCTTAGTATCTACATACAGGTATCTTTGTCAGGTTTTGCTTTCTCGTCCTCTTCCCTCTGGAGGATGGATGAGAGATGGCCTTCACGTATTTGATGCAGACTGGTGTGGCCTTTGCTATGCATCGCCCACGTATCGGAAGGATGTCTATTCAACAGGTCACTGCTATGTTATTCTCCATAATTCTTTGTTGGTGATACTGTCTGTTCATTGTATCTTGAGGATCTTCCTGATGCCAGATGTTGATGAAGATCTGAATTTTCTTCATGGTGTTGGCGGTGATTCTCCAAGTCTCTCTCCGCAGAGAAGTATTGGCTTCACGGTATGGTATTGAGAAAGCTGATCGTGTTGTTGATGCCCATCTCGCAGGATCTCCAGATGTCATCAGGAGATGAAAGGCTGCTCGTGCTTTACCGATGCGGGTTCGGACGCCTGCATTCGTTCCTCCGTGTTTATCCCAGATGCTACCGATATTGTTGGAGCGTTTCCTATCTTCCAGCGCCTTGCCTTGGACTTTGATGAATGTATCGTTGGATGCGCTGGAAACATCGTTATCTTCTCTCTGGTGATGGTTGGGCCAGTCTTACTGAGTTGCCCTCAACACAGCTTGTCTTTTCATCCATCTTTTGTTTAGTGTGAGACACAAGAGCAAGATTGTCAGCAATGTCGAGGTCTTCAAACTGCTACCAAAGTTTCAGGTCCATCGAGGTCTTCAGGACCCAGTATATGGCCAGCAGGAACAGGAAAAGTGAGAGTTAGCAGCATAGTCTCACTCCGGCTCTTAATTCGAATGCGTCAGCGAGCTGTCTGTCAGGAACGATTCTGCAGGTCATTGATTCGTAAGACCTACTGATGAGTGCGATGACGTTTTTCTGGTACTCCACAGTGTCTCAGCAGTCTATAGGGGATCTTCCTGTTAGTGTAGCAAAACGCCTTCTCATAGTCGATAAAGTGGACGTAGAGGGGTTACACTCCATATATTGTTTTAGAATTATCGATACTTTTCACTGAATTTGTTCAGTGTTTGGAACATTAAATTATTAGTTTGTGTATCACCAAGATTTTCCTTTAAACCACCATAAAGCATAAACAATGAAATGATAAAAGTTATTGTTTGCATTCAATCACAGATTTTAAAAGATACCGTAAAAAGGTAGTTCTCCTCCGTTTGTCAATATTTTCTTGAGTCAAAATTAATTAACAGAAAGAATTGCATTCATACTTTGATCTAAACATGCTAAATATCGTTCGATAATCGTATTAATAACACGTAAGCTATAATATAGCCCTTCATCATTTAAAGCGGAATGTCCTGCAGTTAATGTCGTAAGGAGCGCGTGAATCATTGTGACACTAGTCTTGGGCATATGACGTGTTACTATCTGTTAATTAATCGAATGCGTGTTTCTGGATAAAAGTAAGTGATATTTGGCACAATTTAAACTACACACTGTATTTGCAGGTGACGTCCGTATTGCGAATACAAACACAATCATCATTTTCTTTGCAATTTGACGGAAACTCGCTCATTCTTCTTATTGTGATGCATCTTCAATTTGTATAACATCAGAGAAGATTAAATCATAACATTGTATACACTTGTTATCGAATATAATCTGTATTGAACATGAATTGCAATGAATGAATTCGGCTTTTCAATTGACAGTGCAATGACAAATTTAGAAGCGAATTCTTAAGATAATAACAACATAACTTATAGTTTGTAACACATTACGTTCCTACAATTATTAATATGTTATTTTTGAACCGATATTANTTCAATTGACAGTGCAATGAAAAATTTAGAAGCGAATTCTTAAGATAATAACAACATAACTTATAGTTTGTAACACATTAAGTTCCTACAATTATAAATATGTTATTTTTGAACCGATATTATTATGCCCTCGCTGGGAAGGGATATATATGAGTCACGCGTTCTCTCATTCGGTTTATCGGTCGATTAGTTTATCGGCCTGTTCTGTACTTGTTCTATATTTCTTAAGAGAACAATTTGAACATTAAAATAGGGTTATAAATTGTAGATGTGCACGACATATTTCTATATCCATTGATCCGCACTTTACTCTTTAACTAAGCTGACAAAATGGTCCCGTACTATTAGTTACATTTGTGAATGTTTATAGTTCAAAGGAGTTAATGAGTGTGCAATTATATGTTTTTGTACTTGTGATGTTATTCACATGAAATGACAGTCTAAATGATTTTCAACGACATGCTAGAAAAACGATTAATTTTGTATTGCAAAAGTTCAGATTTGTATATACGCATCTGTTGAACGGCCTGCGATAGAAGTTAAGATATTCAGAAGTATTTAAGCATAAATGATACAATAAATACCACCCCCTTCCCCGTAAAAAAAAACCAACAACAAACAACAGCAACACAAAGTCACATTGGATTGAGTCAAAAGCACGTACAGTGTCGTGAGTTCCACGATTATTGATCTTAACACTTATGTTTCTTTAAGATCGTTTCTCCGATTATATTATTCAGCGTTTTCACTCCTATGTAATATCTTAAAGAATTCGCTCTGTATATAATTGAATATTTAGGTTTCCGCTTGATTGTTCCCGCCAAAATCATATACAGTCAATCTTGTGGTCACGACCACTTGAATTAAGCGACTTTTGTCTTATGCGACCATTTTGAATTCCTCCCGAACATTTTCACTCTATTTTGATATCGTATTAAGCGACTTTTGTCTTACGCGACCAGTGACCGCTGATTTTCGTGTATTTTGATGTCCAAATCCTGAATTAAACGACCACTTGGAGGTAGAAGTGGTAAATCTGTTGACCGTTCAGGGACAAATCAGTTTTAATTGTTTATCTAAGCTGATAAGATGTACTGTTACACCTTTGTTTTGTTTTCACGCCAGCCATTATGCTTTGTCTCCATGACCGGTTCTGACCGGTATTGATGTAGACTGCGTATCACATTTTATGTTAAATACTAGAAGAATGTATTATAGCACAGTCTACAGTTTAAAGAGTTTACTTGTGGAACGTTAAGGAACGATAATTGTTCTGCGATGCATCCCGAGAATAGATAACAGGTGCAGAAACAATGCACTGTACGCGACAAACATTTTCGCAGAGTTCATGAGAGGTGTGAAAAATAAACTATTAATCGGCAACATCTGTCGAAATCCGTTTATTTCTCAACTCATTAAAAAAATGTAATTGAAGTTATGCTAAAAAGTATGTGTAAGCCAATCAAATTGTATTTACTTAATAAATTTTCCAATCAGGCCTGTTTGTTTGTTTTCAATCAACGTGTTTTATTTATTTTCAGCTCATTACGTACCATAATCGAGTCCGATTTCTTTAAGCTTACATGCAGAAATTAAAATGTCAAAACGGAAAGTGTTAACGTTGAATGAGAAAATTCGGGTATTGGAATTGTCTAAGAGTACAAGTGCTCGTAAAATCGCGGATGTGTTTGGAGTCTGAAAAACTCAAATTCAGAACATTCTTAAACGTAAAGCTGAGGTGCTTGAAGACGTGCAAAATAATGCGTCGGGTGAAAAAAAACGCGCGAGGTACACTACGGGAAATGAGGACATTAACGACCTTGTGTTAACATGGTTTAAGGATGCAACGACGAGGAGAATGCCTGTGTCAGGCCCCCTCATGTGTGCTCAGGCCCTTAGATTTGCGTCAGACTTGGGAATTGAGACTTTCAAGGCTTCGACTGGCTGGTTAGCTTCGTTTCTTAGCAGACACAACATTGTGTTAGGGACTATGTCTGGTGAAAGGGGAGATGTTAATAAGGACACAGTTAATGACTGGAAGGAAAAACTCCCTACTGTCTGTGAAGGCTACGAGCCTATGAACATTTTTAACATGGACGAAACCGGATTATTCTTTCGAGATACGACAAGGAAATCCTATCATTTCAAAGGTAAATTAACCTTACAATATCTTATTATTTCCTTAATGTCCGTCCGTCTGTCTGTCTGTCCGTCTGAAATTCCGTCCCACTTTGCGTTTAGGTTTAGAAAAATGTGGAAAAAGGGGGCATATGCCATCCTATGGTGACAGGTCTTGTTTTTTTTTATCGTAGACGTGGCGATAAACGGTCCAAATAGCAAACCTTACAACATCTTAAGGTTTCCTAACTGTGTTTGATCGGAGACGTATTAAACACTGTACGCCCAGTTAAATTAAAATGCATTTGCCACTTTTATTCATTTATATTTTTGCATTGTAGAGACTGAACTGGCTGGCGGTAAACGGTCCAAGGAGCGGATCACAGTAGCTCTGTGTGCGTCCATGACAGGGGAGAAGCTGCAACCTCTCGTCATAGGAAAAGCGGCCAAACCACGGTGTTTTCGAAAACTTAAAACAGAGCAGCTTCCTGTTATGTACAGGAACAACAGAAAGGCGTGGATGAATACGGAGTTAATGAAGGAGTGGCTAAAATCTGTTGACAACAAGATGCGTCGAGAAGGAAGAAAAGTGCTTCTCTTCCTTGACAACGCCCCATCCCATCCCAAAGTCAACCTGCAAAATGTGAAAATTGCGTTCTTTCCGGCCAACACTACCTCATTGTCCCAGCCAATGGATCAGGGCATCATTCAAACCCTGAAACTGAAGTACAGAAAACGCCAGCTGAAGTACATTTTGTCAGAGATGGAGCGAAATGACAAGGTTGGATCCCAGGTCTTGAAGCAGATCTCAATCCTGGATGCGATCTATTGGATCAACGGATCATGGAAAGAAATTGAAGTGTCGACGATTCAAAAGTGTTTCGCCAGATGTGGATTCAAAATGGCCAGTGAGGGTCCGGTTGCCAGTGCTAGTGATGATGATAAAATTGATGAGGTCAGTGTCGAAAACGACGAAGATGATGTGCCTTTGGCAGTGTTGAAAATGGCGAATGAGTTGTTTGGTGTAAGCTTCAGTGATCTGGTCGAGATTGACAAGTGTGTTCCAGTATGTGATACGGAAACTTCTGGAATTAACTGGGAACAGAATGCAGCTGATATTCTGGGAACATTGAAGTCGTGTGACAATGTGGATGAAAATTGTGATGATGATGATGATGATGAAGATGTGGCATCTGCAGATGAAACTGTTACACTTGATCAAGCATGTGACATGGTAGACAAATTAAAAAGCTTTGCACTGAACATGGGACAAGAGAAAATGCTGACAAACATCATGGAATTGCAGGAGCTGTTTGTCGCTGGAAGATGCGAAGTTCACTGCAAACAGACGAAAATTGAAGACTTCTTCGCAAAGAAAGCAATATAGAGTTTAAGTTTTCTAGTTTAAGATGTACATTTTGTATATATTTTNATGTCCAAATCTTATATATAATATACAAATCAATTATGTGGACAGATTGAAAACATCTCAAATTGTATTCGCGCGTGAAATGCTTTTGGTAACATAAGTGCGTAACTAATTTTTATTTGCAATCTAAAATCCGGTTAACTTTTCTGTAGTGTTATACATCTTCATTTATAATAAACAATTATAATATTAATGAAGATAAGCGAGTAGCAGACCTCGACAATTATATCCACACGCAACCTCGTCGCTACAATTGGGCACACTCACGCCGTCTTGTACTTTGAATCCAAATATTGGTTAATAAATGTTACCATTTCTCACTGTTTTTACGTGAAATAATGACAATTGTTCTCGGGTATTTACAAAACGTTTCATTATCCTTATGACCGGTATTTAACAAACATTCTGGAGGTACACATTCTAGTTTTGTTTGTAACAAAGAGATTTGATTCGACGATTTTATTTTAAATAAAAGACGCATTTGTATAGTTATTTTTTTCTTCATGTTATTGAACTTATCNATGGTAAAAATAAACATTTTGGTCTTTTGATGCTGTTGTTGTTGTTGCGGATGATAAAAATGTTGAACGTTATGTCTACATGTAATGAAATTTTAAAAGTTTCGAAATTATAAATAGCCTTGTTGCAAATATAAAAACCATGTATAACCGCTATTGCTTATTGTCATTTCATGTTATTCTCCATCATATATACAAATACAAATACAAGTACCTTTTTATAACGCCCAAAATTGTTTTACAATATTCAATCGCGCTGTACTTAAAACGTTCAATTGTCATAGAAAACGCAAAAAGAATGCGTCTTAAGTTTAGTTTTAAATTGAAATTTGCTCTTCATGTATTTTAAGTCTTTTGGAAGAGCATTCCACCACTTTGGTACAATCACTGCTATTGATCGATCAGCCTTCTTTGTTCTAGTTCTTGGAATGTTGAAGTTATTATCCTCAGTTGATCTAAGGCTGTATCGACATTCACCAGTTGTGAACATCTCTTTGATGTAGATTGGGGCGGTGCCGCAGTGAGTTCGAAACATGAGCACGAGTATCTTAAACATTACACGTGCATGTATTAGAAGCCGGTGTAGTGTCCTGATGATCCCCATGCTTAGTTAATCGTGAGAAACATCAGCGACAATTCTGGCTGCTCGACATAAAACCCAAATCCTTCACTTGTGTAGTGAGGCATGGCCAGTTTCGAACCCAGGATAATTATAGGAATAAACTTAGCAGAGGACCAATAAACAATATCACACACCACCTATAAGAGGTTCCTGGAATGAATGATTTTGTTTTAAATTGTCATATTCTCGATGTGGTTTTCCCTCTGTTAACAGACATTTTTAAACGTTTTGAAAGCGTGTCTCACGAGGATAATTTATGTGATGTTTAATTTAAAGCACAGTGAGTATATGTCGTTTGAATAAACAATTTTCGGGCGACGCACGATGGACGAAAGACGGTCCAAAAGCTTACCTTGTTCATCAATACTAATAACTACCTGGCCTATTTCGGTAAAGCTAAAATAAACCTCATTTATCGGACATCGAGCTCCGCTAAACTTACCCTAGCTAAAAACAGAGAAATATATTTGCATTATATAAACAAACCACAATGCAGAAATTACTTCTTTTTGGGCAGTAAATAACTTTTTAAAACTTTATTCTTTGCTCATGGTGATATTTGTATGGATTTTAAAGTGGAATTAATTTGGAATTTGCAACATACATGATCTTTTATGTATTGAATACATGGATGGATAAATATATTGTTATTTCTTTTTTTAGCAAAATAATCGTGCTTTAAACAAACTTGCTTAATGTCACTTGAAGACTTTGCTTCTGAAAAGATGGGTTTCTTTGATCCGGCAAGTTTATTATCCATTATTTCATCATGTTTTTAGCAGAAGATTTGTTCTACTATAGGAAAAAAGGTCTTCTATCTTATTCCAGTGCTTTCATAAATCCATGATGTAGGCCAAAACGTAATGTATGTACTACATGCAGTCGTTTTTAACAACATAACAGTNATTATTTTATCATGTTTTTAGCAGAAGATTTGTACTAATATAGGCAAAAAAAGGTTTCCTAATTTATTCCAGTGCTTTCATAAATCCATGATGTAGGCCAAAACGTAATGTATGTATTACATGCAGTCGTTTTTAACAACATAACAGTTTGCATATCCGTTAAGTGTCGCTTAATAGATAAAAAAAAGTATTTTGATAGTGTGTGTTGGTCAAGTATGTATATTCTCGGTTTGTGTTAATTACGTTATTAATAAACTGCAGAGGTCAATGAGAGAGAAAATCTACAATTGCGTTAATTTTATAAACCCGACTATAAACTCTTGTTCGATAGATATTTAATTGCATTTTATGCCAAGAAAATACCATTCAACGGTTATATTTTGCGTCAATGATAACCATCGTGTAAGTGCAATATTTTCATACAATATTTACTTGCCATAAACATATGAGTCTAGGTTTTTTAAGCATGTGTTTGATTTCCAATAATATTCCAGTGTATACATCACTTTACACTTGCGTCGTTCTTCTCTTTATATTTCGGATGGCACATGTGGTAAATAACACATTAATATGGAAGTTCTTTCAATGAATTAAACCTTTTTCCGTCGTCTGAGGCTATTATGTGTTTGTTAAAGGCCCTGCAATTTACATTTATGAAGCATATTTTAATAGTCAAAGGTTATCGCAGGTTTTACATAGCTGTATCGTATTTAAAATATTAAAATTGTTTGAATCCTGGTGTTGGCTAACGTTTTTTTTAAATGGTTTACAGGCTATTATTATTATTTAAGGCTATATATGATGAAACAATATTCTTTGTAACAACGATTTAGGACAATTTTTAATAAAAATACGAACATATTCGAAAAAGGTCATTTAAATAGTATTCTAATTGCGGATAATATGTTTGTTGATTCGTCGGAGAAAGTATACTGTTTGTGTAAGCTTTGTTTTATAGGTTAAGGAATTATTTTTTTTGTGTAATTTAAAGAAAAGTCTGACGCTAATGTATTAATATCAAATGACTACAGGGGTATTTGAATTAATTTATGTGTAAATATAAACAAGAAATTCAATACACATAAGCACGAGCGAGGCCCGTATGATCACGTTTAATGAAGGAATGAATTATTTAAATGAAGTTTTCTCAATCTTTTATCATAACACAAATGCAAACTAAAACATTAATAATATAAAAGATAAACATTTATGATACATCTATATACATATTAAAATGCCGTTTTCTAACTTTCGTTCCAATTTTTTGTTTCAACAGACAGAGATGTCGGTCGTTGGAAGAAAATCATTAGCGTGATTGAAGTAGAAAATAGCATAATGTTAATTTTAAAGTACTTTGCTCCCTCGAATTTCGAAACAATGAACGCGTTTTATATTCCTTCAAATAGAATTATAACTAATAAAAGTGATATTTTCTTAAAACATTGAAATTAACCAGCTTGATATTGAATGTTTTTCTGAGTATATGCCTAATTGATTTTATGTTTAATGGATGTATATATGGGCATATAAATAAATAAATAGATAAATAAAAAAAATAAATGAATATAAATATAAATAAATAAATAAATAAAAAAAAAATTAAATAAATAAATACATAAATAAATAAATAAAAAAAATAAAAGAAATAAATAAATAAATAAATAAATTAATTAATAAATACATAAATAAAAAAATAAATAAATAAATAAATTAATTAATTAATAGTATAATGCACAAACAGTTAATATTTATGAGCTTGGCGTAGAGTATTGCACTTTTTTCCGTTCTATACGTTGTAGTTTACTCGTCAATAGGTATGTGAGGGTCGAGGGTAACCCCCTTCAGACCGTACATCATCAGAATATATAATAGATCATAATGCATGGTGTACAATATTGCATAGTTGACAAGTTCTAATAAATGCATACTAAATCATACTGTCATAATTGCATAAATAGCAATACATGTGTACCATTTGAAGTAATGCATTAACGTCTAAAGTATGCAAGTAAGTATTACAAAGTAAACAAGTGCTCACAGTTACATAATTGGAGTAATACTATAATTGCATATATAGCAATATACTGCTTAATACTACTCATAGTGAAATAATCAATAAAGGGATAAATTAAGCAAGTCACAATTTTCTAACGGTACAGAGTTACCAAAATATCCCATTCTTTATTTGAAGTTATTAAGTTAAGACATTCACAGCCTTTCAAATTTTATATTATACTGGATTGCATGTTATATGATTTTGCTGCTCTAACGGTAGGTAGTTTTTGATTTATTTTGTAATCATATTTTATGAAATGAGTGAGAAGGACTGTTAGCTTTAGAGGGACGCGTGTGCTGTTAAGTCCTAACATAAACGAGGGTGCACTTATATAGTCGACGATTACCTCAATACACAGTTCTGTGATAAATCTCTGGTTATACAAATAGATATTCCAACAATATGGTTCTAGTCTTTTAATTCAATAGTTTCAAAGGAACTTGTCCATTTTGACATAAATGTAGGTAACGTGTGGTTTGTATTAACAATAGAATACATGGGCTGAGAACATTTTTGATATTTTAAAATGGATATCACCTGTAGGGGAACGAACGGCTTAACAGAATAAATACTTTGGAATTATTACTCATATTTAAGTTCTCCCCCTTCACTAATTCAAGACCCAAGATTGGTCGATCGCCACTAAGAAAACATCCCGTATCCTAAAATCGTGATATGATACACAACGAGATATGGTGTTAATTATTATATAGTTAATTTATTCGTTAGTTATTGTATTGTATGTAGAACATGTATTCACAATTGTGTTTACGTCTACGTCTATTTTATCTACGTCAAAATCTAGGTCAAACCTAGGTCAACATATAGGTCAAAATCAAGGTCAAAATCCGTCTTACATGACTACGCTGAAAACACACGTGGAAAAAATGACGTCTGACATACTACACAAAGAAAATAATTCACGTGTGACGTTTTTTACAGGTCTGAAACTATAAACAGAAAACATTTCATGCAGGTAGCATAGATGCTGGCCGGCGAGCGCTTTGGTTTCTACAGCGCTTCTCAGCCAGGCGACAATGTTGTGGTACCCACATTGGGTGAATGTTATTCCGGTAATTGGTCACACAAGGGGAAGGTTTAAACGCGAACTGCGATTTCCAACTACAACACATTACCTTGCTTAAAATCACATACCTTACAATAAAACATAATATGTAAACATAAAAAGTGTAGCTCTGATATGAAGTTGTCGTTCGTGTTCGTGAGTCTAGTAAGTTAAATATCGTAGAAAATGTGTGATCTCATAATGAAGCCTTATGCGCCGAAGGACCTTATAAACTTCGAAATATACTCACATAAACACGTACAAGCATGTTCAATATACGACGCGTGTAAGTTTCAATATAAATCACTTCAGCAGTTCGTGGTAAAATGCTCTCAAAATAGGAATAATGTTGCAAGTTTTCATTTAATAAGGGATACAGCAAGCAACTAGCAGAGACGAACCGTAATTAAGATTGACCTTTTCTAATAATTTTCCTGATACCAGGAGGACATGTTCTATACTTTTGATTCAGCGAACACGACAATCAACTTTACCATGGTTCAACGTGCGGTCATCGCCTTGAAACGGCCAGAAAATGCCTTGGATATTACATCGGTTAAGAATCAAGAAGGCCTTCGACTTATTCGTTATTCATTACATTTGCAGCATGTGTCAATGCCATTGCACATCGCAAAAGTGTTGTACAAATAAAATAACAATAAAAGAAACAAAATCTCAATAACATTTGAACAAATCATAACAGAAGAAGACTACATGTATCTCAAATTATTAGAAGATATATGTGGGCGTCATTAGTTGTACATACTTGTTTATTACGTCATATTATATTAATCAGAGTAGTATGGTAGCGGTGGCACCGTAACTGATATAGTTTTCATTGGCCATGAACTTTACGGTTACGNGTCGCTGTTGTTTACGCTCAGTTGTATAGATGTGTTATGTATTCCTTTACTCACCAAGCAATAATATGTTGCTAGCGTGTTGTCTTACAATCGAGTGAGATGTGCATAAGTATTTATGCATGATACTTACTATCCCAATGTCACCAGAATAAGCGATGTACTGATTATCATATTCATGGGTATACTACATGATATCGATGAGTTAGTATAGTATAAAGCTGCACGAACCTTGACGTTGTTTTTGATATTTGTAAACTACCTGTACGCATTACCTTTTTTAGGAATGCGTTAGTTCGTCGTAAGTTGCCCCCATTACTGTTTCAATGGGTCAGATGATCAAACGGATATTATGTAAATTGAGCTGGGTACTTGTTCACGAATATATCTGAAATTATTGTTCGTAAACTAGTAATATACGATACATTAAGCAATCCCCATTATAATGCTGAACGCTAGTGTCATCATCTTGGAACGGACAATGCAGAACGTAAGATTGGTCATTTTATTCCATTGTACAACAACGGAAGCGTTAAATGAGTAAGTATGCGTACCTTCAATCCAGACACATCAGATTTATTGCTTTCTGAAATTTTTAATTACACTCTTAAACTTTTTTCAGTTTCGAATTAGAACGAAAAAAATTCTTATTAATCTGTATTTTTTCTTTAAACGACTTCTTTACAAAATTAATCTACACTTATTCAGGTCTATTGGAAGATGAAACCACAAAAACATAAACGAACAGTTTAGAAACTAAGCTGGTATATCATACTAACAGGTGCACACTTTCCAATACAAATCGCCCCCTTGGTGCAAAAGGTACCATGTGACATTGAGATTAAATGCCACATGGTACCTTTTTGCACCAATTTGGCGATCTTATATCATCAAGATTAATCAATTGTAAAACACTAGAAATCTCGTTAATGGCTTAATTGAAAAGAAAATACTGATAATTGATAAAAACAACAACAACAAAAACAAACAAACATTCAAATATAGTTTTTACTGTAAATTTAAAGCGACGGTTTAACAAATACATATGTCAAAAGGAACATATGTATTTATATCCCATAGTAAAACTGATTTGTATATGTAACAGCATATGTACATATACGCAGGAACGTTTCATTTTCAGTTGTTAGTGATTTAATAAACTTGTGCATGTAAGGTCGGTGTCTGTAATAGCATGGTATATACTGAGGTCTTAATTGTTAATACATTCTACACTCTTAAACAAAGTGAAATTCATCTTCTAATATATTACACACATTACACTTTCTTTTGCCTATATGAACGGGATAATGGTCGGCCCATCTTCCACTTTTTAAATATAATCTATGTAAAGAGCATCTTTATTCAGAAAATCTTATACGAATTGTTTTAATTTTGCACATATCTAAATAAGGCTAAAATTAAAACAACGGCGATGTTTTTATACAGATTGGCTCTGCTTGAGTTGCACAATCTCTCATTCTAATTTTTAATAAATGTATCATTTAATCTTTGAATAACATTTGAAATAAATACCTTATCATTACGGACATCTAAAAAGATCCATATCTTTTAAAATGTATATTATAAAGCAAGTCCTTAAGTAATGAACACCAGTTGATTTTATTAGGAAGAATATTGCAATTATTAACCAACATATAATAAACTTTTTTAGTAAACTTGTTTCGTGATGTTCTTATCAACTAAATCTAATATTTAATAATGTTAATATAACTAGCAGATTGACAATTAAGACGACGAAGTTCACCATATACAACGTCATTTTGTGTACATTTGAGAACACCGAGGATTTGTTTACAAAATTGCATATGAAAACGCTCAGCGGACATACCATAAACAAATCCCCACACTTCACTGCCATAGTTCAATTTTGGAGTTATACGTATATTTTAAATGTATTTTATACGAACTTGTGTGTTCGTGGTACTTAAATTCAGAAAAATGAAGAATCTGTCATAAACTTAATATTTCTTTAATTTACAATTGTATTCCGAATTTTTTTATTTCAAAGGTGGTCAAGCAGCAGTGTGACCATTGATGATTGGGTAAACGGAGGCAGGACATGTAGCAAATTAAAACGTTTTTGACGATAAAAGCAGCAATAACAAAAAATATCAATCAAACATAATAATATAATACAACCACATATATACAATTTTGTAACATAAATTGCGCATTATAAAACAGAATCCAAACCTATGAAAAAAAAAATTAAGTTGATAAATGATTGCGACAAAGGGAGTATGCACGATTTTGTCAAATATTTATGATTTTATATAACATGTGTAAAAAACTTATTATACATATA
>VMBQ01014311.1:3984-14926 GCA_007657795.1 Dreissena rostriformis | reverse complement strand
AAATACAATTCGTGTTTATTGTGCTAACGACACACTGTATTTATATTAGTTTTGTGGTGTACTCGGCGTATTAAAGGGTGAGGTAGTTCGCTGTATGGTGGTTTTTGGAGCGATATCAGAATATAAGCAACCCGTTTCCAGATATTGCATTTCCAATCAAGCGTATGTTTTACGGTTTTTACTTTTTAGTATATTGGTTGATTAAATTATATTGTTAGCGGTGCGTAATTATTTAAATTCGTCAATTTAACAATTTATTTGCCTCAGCTTTGTTATTATTATTATTATTATTGATACTATCATTATTATTCTAATTATAATAATTATTACTATCGGTATTATTATTTTACCGCACCGACTGGCGACACAGTGTGAATTACCTGTACATTCAGTCGGCTGGTTATAATTTAACATTTTAAACAGGGAAGATGTACATTAAATTGGCGGGGCTGTAATCTGCTTCGTTTTGACCCCCTACCTGATGCCCCTCTGGGCAGGTCGCATAATGTAAATTAAACAAGAGCACCGCATAGAGGGTGCCAACGCTCGGCTGTGGGTGCTTGGATTTAGTTTTTTTGACCTTTGACCTTGAAGGATGACCTTGACCTTTCACCACTCAAAATGTGCAGCTCCATTACTGCATGCCAAATATTAAGTTGCTCTCTTTAATAGTGCAAAAGTTATGGCCAATGTTTAGGGTTTAGGACGTCGCGGACGGCGGACGTCGGACGGCGGACGTCGGACGGCGGACGGCTGACGACAAGCTGGCTATGACAATAGCTCGGGTTTTCTCCGAAAACAGCCGAGCTAATAATTGAGCCGCGCTCTGTGAAAACCGGGCTTCATGCGTTGTGCGTTAAGTGTAATCCCATATAAGCCTGTGCAATCTGCAAAGGCTTATCAGAGACGACACTTGCCGCTATTACGCTATTATGATCTATTGCGAAAACCTGGTCTTGGCGGAAATTGTCGTACCAAATTAGACTGTGCGTACTACACAGGCTAGTCAGGGATGACACTTTATGCACATCCATTACGCGCGGTTTTCACAGAGTCCGCACAATCGTCACCTCCTATATCAAACTAAACCAGACACACATAACCCTATTGAGAGAGCGAGCCAAGCATACATCTACACAATTCACACTCGCCGAGTGTGTCTACTTACATTGAGCTGTACCCATTTTAAACCCGTGTTAAACCCCTATAGGCAGATCGCATACTCATATTTGAGCCGCATCGTGCAAAAATGTTTTTTTTTGCGATACGCGGCAATCGTAGCTGCATACCAGTCTGCGCAATTGCTCAGTCTGGGCAGGAGCTGCCATGTTCGCTTATGGGGCCACGAACACTTACCTGACTTTATAGTGGAAAGCTGCTGACCAGACTATGGAATATAGCAGAAGAACGCTTTTCGCATGACTCGGCTCAAATATATCTGTCCACATATAAGGCTAACCAAGCCCAAAAGACAATTCTTGAAAATAAGTCGAAATATACTATAGTCCCGGGGATGTCAATAGACGCAGATCACTGTAATCAAATGAAAATTGATGTGTATATGACCAGAGCAAATTTTCTTCCTTGAATTTAACCCAATAAAATTTTGACCAAAAAGTCAACATCAATTCATTTTGACCCATTTAAGCTACAAATTGACATCACCCCTTTGTATTTAAAACATCCTTTTAATTAAATTGATCCCTGAGACGCTGTTTATGTTATCTTAATGTCATATATGTCAGTGAAATAAATCGTTAATAGGAAAAGCACAATTACAAATATATTTACATATTCCGCTTACTGTATGTAAACAATTGACAATTAAAATAATTTTACCAATTTTGGTGGCAATTAGAAACTCCAATAATTATATAGTCTAATTATAACCTTTGAAATCTATATACAGCACACACAATTTTCAATAGGCTATTTCAGAAACCATTCCCATTCTTGCCGCATTATCAATAATGATCAGCATAATATATTTACCATTAACGGCCTTGTAGAATTCTTTGATAGCTGATCGTGTCAGGCAATTTAAATGTCAACCCGTTGAATTGCTGTGATTATATGGTTTACAGTAAAACCATTTCATTCAAATCCCCCCCCCCCATTATTGGAATAGAATAGAATCAATACAAGTACGGTAATCAATTTCAATTAGCAATTTTGAAATTCCTTTTACATCTTAAAACATGATCTTCACGCAGTTATCCAAAAACATTAACTGTTTAGTCAATATTTAGTTAATGTTCATATTTGAACAATCAGATTTTGCAATATTTGTGTTTGTCATTAGTTGTTCAAATAGTATATTTATGCTATGCACATTAATATCTTTAAAACAGGTTCCCACGCGTGTCACACTTACAATTGAGTTTTGTCACTTTTTGGGATCCGTGTGATAAACATGCAGAACAATTGTTTTTAACTTTAAAATATAATGATAGTTAATTATTTTAAATAAACAATACAGACATGTTTGAAGATAATAATAAGCTCATGATTATTGTTTACTAATGTCTTTTTGTTTAAAAATGGTCTTGATCGAAGGTCATTAATTTTAGCTCACTTGAGCATATAGTGCTCATTGGGAGCTATTATGATGCCGTGATCATGTCCGTCGTCCGACAGTTCGTGCATGCGTTTGTGCGTTCCTCTAACAACGTTTCCTGGTGACCCGCTTTTTTGCCCTAAACATTACTTGTTTTTTTATGAATCAATGCAACGTTTTTGTTAATAAAAATAAAATTACTAAAAAACGAAACTATAGCTGTTTTAATATAACTCAAAGCCCCATCACCAACTCAAAACAACTTTAAAAACATGAGTACGTGTTTATTGCAAACATAAGTTACCAGTTAAAAGCCTGTTTTAAAAATCGTGGTCATTGATACACTTAAAAGTAACATTTGTATTATAGTTTGGATGAATTACAAGTGTTAAATTTAGTTCGTATTTCTCATGATTGGGTATCAATATTAGGAAACTGTTTATTAAATAATTAGAACTAAATTAAGCTATGCACTTGTTATACAATTTCTAACTTCTCATTGTAACTAAAAAATAAATAAGTACATTTATCAATATATCAGCGCATAAAAATGACCCCTGCAATATTCAGTTTGAATCATCAAAAGTTAAGACCAGGGGTCATTTGAATCCTTTTTTTAAATCCCTGCAAACATTAAACGGATTCTTGTCTACGAATACAGTTTCAAAGCACGCAAATGTTACGTCAATGCCCTAGAAACTTCAACGTGAAGCTGAATTGAAGTGTAAATATAACAAACTGTTTACGAAGGCGTGAGTATAATATTTTGTGTTTTTTATTATTACTTTGTCTGATTATAACTCTTAACAGTGGGATTATTGTATTTTTCTGAATATTTTAACATTACACTTGTGTTAGGAACACTTGTGTTTCATTCGGATTTTAACTTTTAAATGCGTAAGTGTTTTCTCTACCTCAACTACACAGAGATTGAATATAAAAAGAGAATGTTTATAGGCATGAGCATCATTTTTTTTTTGTGTGTGATTATAATTCTAAATTCTTGACTATTTATCTATCTAAACTTAAGGTCGCCGTGGCGTAGTGGATATGGTTTCCGATTAGCAACTGGGAGGTCACGGGTTCGATCCCCAATTTGGGAGCGTTCTTTAGTTTTCCCCCTAGACACCAAGAACTGGTTATAGTAACATGAAACGGACTCGAAAGCGTTTCAAATATGCCTTAGGAGTTCGATGTAATCGAGCTTAAATAAATAGGTTTAAACTATCTAAACTACAGTTAGAGTTTAAACCTATTTGTTTTTTAGCTCGATTGCCTTATGCTTATTGAAACGCATTTACAGGGTAAAACCAGAACTTCGTGTCTTTGGGGGATATCGAAAGAACGCTTCAACAGTGGGATCGAATCCGTGACCATCCGTTCACTAGGCGTAAACCACATCAACTACGCCATGGAGAACTAATATCACAACTACAGAGGATTAAGAGCTTAAATGCTAGAAACATCATCATCATCACCAACAACAACACAATTTTGAGATTTGAAACTACATAGCGAATGTTCAGACGGTTATTAAAAGTTCAAAAAAATCCTATATACTAGTAAAAGTAGTAGTGAGGAATTCAACTATAAACATCTATTCTTTGACAGCTAAGAAGTAATGCCCAAGTTTATTCCATTAAATTTGGCAAGTCATTATTGCAACAGTATACACGAAGATAAAGCATTGCATTATTAATAATATTAATGTACCATTTTTTGTGCTTAAAGCAATGCAAATGTTACTTCGATGAAAGTTATCATCACAAAATTGCCAATAACGTTTAGTCGGTCGAAAAGTACAAAAACACATACATTCACGAAGTAAACATGCATTTATAACACGTTATTTTTATTATTAAGTTGCGTTAGTTTACATGCGGTTCCAACAGTGAACTGTCGTTAAATGAGGTTAACAATATTCTTCTGAAAACAAAACACACTTGCTTTATTTTAACCTTTTTCAGCACAATTGCAACGTAACATGGGATCATCACCGTCAACAAATGCGTCTATCAAAGTCAGTGCGGGAGGAAATGGACCACATGATAACGGCGGGCCCTCAACGGATCAAGTAACTGAAATCGCAACCAGTAAGCAGGACAAAGGCACCACAGACGATACATTAACGTCGACAAATGCGTCTATCACAGTCAGTGTGAAAGGAAAGGGGCCCCAGGAGAACGGCGACCTATCAAAGGATCAAGTAAATGAAATCGCAACCAGTAGCCGGGACGAAGGCATCACAGACGATCCATTAACGTCGATAAATGACGCCCATGCAACCCATAAACAAGTCGAAGGCTCCAATCAAATCGCAACCAGCAACCAGGACAAAGAGATCAGAGATGCTACATTAACGTCGATAAATAAAAACGGCCAATCAGGCTCCTCAGATGATATGATTTCGTTGATGTTTACTAAGTTCAGAGCTGATGCAGAAGAAATGTTATCACAGGGAAGTGGTTCAACAGACGATGTCTTAAATAAAACTGTTTTGTTGTTTTGCTACCAAATAATGAGCGTTACTATGACAATTAACAAACTTAGCGATTTTGCGAATTTGCTTATTTCCATTGGGTTCATAAACCCTCTGTGTAAAATTGCAATTGAAACTCTAAAGGATTGGAAGAAGGATGTCCGTGAAACTTCGTACCAATCATACATATCATTAAACATTGCCTGGAACATTTCAGACGTATCGACAGAAGTAAGACGTGAACTGGCCATTTATCCAAATTATTTAGAGACTCTTAGAAAGATAATTTCTTCATACGACTGCAACGATAACATCGAGAACCAACACGGGATAACGGTATTTAATATAGCTACTTTTAAGTCTGTAGTTTCCTATTTTATCTTTAATCAGCAGAATGTTATTCTTTCTTTACGACGTTTGTAGAAATAAGTGTATCCATCCAAAAGTTCGAGAAAGAGAAAAGGCGTTACATTTTATCATTACAATGAACCCGGAGTAAAAGAAAATAACGGTATGTTAATAAATGAAATATGTGCACTATAATATTTCCCAAGTTAATATTGCCTCCCCATGCATGTTCCATTCGAAGAGGTATTATCAGAATACATAATTGACGGCAAAATACGTTTGCCTTCAAGTTTAAAATAATGATGCATAGTATGATGTTTTCGCAGGTTTTCGATATCTGTCTGGCTTCTGTCGGCATTGTTAACAACACGTCTAGATGTAAGGACAACATTGAACGTTTACGACAATTGGATTTCATTAGCGTATGTCAGCCATATCTATACGCCACAGACAAAACATTCCATCTTTCTGCTCTCACCATATTAGCCAGTACGTAACGAGTATTTTGATATTTGTTTTCACGCGTTCATGGCTCATTGAAGCATTTTAAATTAGAGTTAGAAACGAACTTATTTCTGAAGTTTATTGGTACAAAAATACTAATGAAGTAAATACATATTGCATACAAAATTACTATTAAATGTTATACAAATCGAGTACCGTAATTGGTTCATTTATTAAACCATTTTAAATACGCTTTAAATAAGGATGGGAACACATATGCGAAAATTCGCAAAACGGTCGAATATTAAAATCGAAAATGTCGATTCGAATATTTGATTTATACAGAAAATAATGTTAGTCTGCAAAAAATACTTTTTTAAAACTGCATAGTCATATTTAAGCTTTTTGCCGACGATTTGTGTGTATAAGTCCATGTTGTAAATCACATGTCATAAATAAACGAGATGATGTTTTTATAATTGCTGTGCAGCAACATATCGGTGTAATTCAATTTGGTAAGTTACTTATGTGTAAGGTTGCATCCCGTCGACATGGATTTTTTCAAAATCAATTGGACAACGACGGGTAGCAATGGTAACATAAGATATTGTAAAAGCTTAACCGTAGTTTCTTATTGATTCGCATTATCAGCTAAATTCCGTGTCCCTTTCATTGGTAAACTTATCATTTTTACAGATCACTTTTATTAGAATCCGAATAACACGTCCTCGAAAGGGGTTGTTAACAATTAAGTTCCAAATCTGAACGATGACGTTAAGAGGTTTGGTGTAAAGGTTCCTTTGTTGAAAAGGACATATTAACTTCACATCATTTGCGCTATAGATATTTAATTGTATTGTTAAGCATTATACAACTTTTATACAAAATAAAAATTAATAGTTCTAAGCGGTTTTAAAAGATGCCGTTTGACACGCGTCCCATGCTTTCAACGCTAATGACGTGACGTGCTTTATGTCCACAAATAATCCCCGCTATTTTCTCTAAGAGTGTATAGTTTAGTTTATACACGACGTACATGTGCAGATCAGAAGTTTACTATTAAGTATGCGTTCGTATTATGCAATTTAAAGTTAATAACATGGAACTAATCAATACTTTTGATTGAATAAAATAATATGGAAAGGTGAAGTGAAAAATTAATCACTGAGTTTATAAATCTAATATTCAAATATATTCGAATGAGGAAAAACGAATATTCGTTTCCATCCCTAGTTTTAAAATAGGTCGACCGTAATACAGGCGGCAACACACAGGCTTTATTTGTTTAAGCCGACGAATGCATTTCCGTATATTTTACCTGCTTAAGACTGATTCAATAAACACACATGTTGTTCATGATCATCATTTTATTATCGTTTCCAATCTTTTTAGACCTTGTCAACGAGGAAGAGTGTGATATTATTTCCGCTGCCAAGAATTGTGTCGAATATCTTCTAAGTACCTTTAAATCTGGTTTGGAATCAGTTCATAGACGCTCTTCTGGGTTTAGTTCTGGCACAGCATTTTGGTCCGTTATCGAATGTGGAAGCAGTAAGTTAGTTAGTTTGAGTTTTCAGCAATATTACTATGCAGTTATTATGAGAGTCTCTGGTCAAGGTTATTTGCTAAATGGATCGTTATCGTAAATCATATTTATTTAACGCACTTTTTCTAACGTACACTAGCATTATCTAATGCAAAATATTGGTTTATATGAATAACAACTTTTTTAGTTTGCAGACTCAACAAATGATCGTATCTTTAAAAAATGTATTTTTTGATAAATCAATTTTTAGAAGAAATATTAAATTGCTGGATAAAATGGAATTTCTCAAAGATATTTTGTAGTAATTAGAAACCTGGCTCGGAACGATGCAAACAAGAAGTTGATGGGCGATTTAGGAGCTTTTCCACTGCTTGTCAAAATGGGTCAAACTGGAAACAAAGAAGAACAATATGGTAATGTATTTATAAGGATAATGAACGACACATGGCATTCTTTAAACAAATTAAACTGTCTGTTAAATTTCTGAATTTTTGTTATATTGTTTCAGAAAGCTTAATGGCCATTTGGGCTCTGTGTTTTGATACGGAAAACCAAAAGAAAGTGGTCAAAGAAACAGAGCTCGGAGTCGTTGAGTTTCTAATGGATACGAAAAAAGAAACTGAAGACAGCAATATAAAGAACGCTTGTAATGGAGCGCTTTGGACGATAAGAAAGGCTATGAAAATGTCAGACAATGAAGTTTTTAAGGAGTATGGTAAGTATTAAGAAAATACACACACATATTGTGGAAAAAATTGACATGCTTACGTTTGGAATATTAAATCAACAACGATCTTGAATTCCTTAAGGTTGGAACTGACATACATAATAGGTTTACATTTGTCAAGATGACATATTTGAAACATTTGTTTGAAAACGGGTTTTGCTCATTGACAAAATTGTTTTCATAAGTAATGTTTGTAAACATGAATTTGTATTACTTGCTTCTTAAATACATACTGATAACAAATATGTTCATGTAACAGTCGTGAATACTCAAGTTATATGTATATAATTAAAACTTAAATTGAAAAATAATGATAATTGTGTATCTCTCAGCAATGCAAATGGAAAGCGTACAATCGACGAAACCCAAGATCAACAATGAAAATGACGAAGGCGTTACAGGTAATGTAGAATCAGAACACATGTTTAATACTTTCGATATATATCTAGATTTGTATTTACTGGCAATACAACTATATAAATAAACATAAATGTGTAAGGATTTGTATTTTCAGAGAAACTTGGCAATGTTGGTCATGTTATGATATCATATAACTGGGCAGACAAGGAACTAATGAAAACCATACGCGACATATTGAAAGAGAAAGGTTTTAAGGTACCGATTCGTTATATGCATGTGTTACAGTATATTCATTTCATCTGTGCTATTATAATGTATAACACTTCATAATGAATACAATGTATGGGCATGTATGTAATGCAGATTTGTATATAAAATATCATAGATGTGGTTTTGCATGAAATAGTTAATATGTATACATGTATACATGTATATCATTTAGACGATAACACACGGCAGAGCTGGACCGTACGTCTACAATCAGCAGGATGCCGATATAACGGCCCTCGGTTGGAGCCAATAATACACGTCCGGCCTAGCTATGTCGTATATTATCGTTTATAATAAATATCATTCTATTTCGTGACTTCACTAACATTGATCATTAGGGTAAACTGATCATGAGTCGGACCCGTTACAGAGTCGGACTTTTTTTATGTCTAATATAACAATGCAATGTTCACATATCTTTTCCAATCATGATCGCTTTCAGTACTTTGAACGTTCCTCTCACAAGTGTTGATGTTCGTTAATCCTTGACGTAATCCGGTCTTTGCCTATACATAGCAAAACGCGGAAGATTTTGCAACAAGCAAACAACGAGAAAGCGAGTCATTTATTTCATTTTAGTAAATGGATCTTTTTAAAGCTCAAACGGTGTCATCGGTCTAATCTTCAGTTTCAACTGTCATCGATATTTCCATTATTCGAATTGAGTGCTACGTCTTATTATAAGTTCCGATTTTTTGTTCGTTGATCGGTGGGTTAATGTTTTGTATTAACGTCGGCTAAGACTGAGTGAAGGCGACATGTTGTTAAGTTTTGAAACGAATAACAGCCTTCGCATGGCGTCAATTTGTTACTATTAACAGTAGTAAAACTATTATTAACATCGAAATGTATAAACTGACGGAAAAAGTATGTACATATTTATGCGTAGATATATTTTGAATGCAACATTTTGTATGACTAGGTTTGGATAGACATAGATCAAATGGAAGGATCGACACTTGAAGCCATGGCGGATGCTATAGAAAAATCTGAGGTCGTTCTGATGTGCATGTCACAAAAGTACAAAGATAGTCATAATTGCAGAAATGGTATAAAATACTTTGTACTCTATATGTGTAATGATTGTGTGTTCATATATCTAGCATATCGTCGTGTGTAATAACCTGAATATGTTGTGCACTTCTTTGTTATTATAACGATTTTCAAATAGTTTTAGAAGCTTGGTACTTGTATTTCTATATAACGTTGTTTCTAAAGTACTATAATCATACGGTTTATTAAAACTAGCTTGTTCTTTAATAGTTGTTTACGCGATATTTAAATACCATACTTATCAAATTAGCATGAAAAATGTGCTAAGCAGTAAAAAGTGTAGAAATAAAAACAGAAATACAATTCACGGTGATTGAATACTTTTCTTAAAATATAAAGAACTTAGCATCATGTAAAACAACAAAAACATGTGTGTGCTATGTGATAAAGTTAATATCATTAAAGTAAAGGCGAACAATCACATATTTTCATTATTGTTTTTGTTCATGTAAATATTAAAAGCTAAAGGTTACATGGACGGTACTGACACACTTTAATGCATGAACTCGTATTTCCACTTTAGAGGCCGAGTACGCGTTTGAAAAGAAGAAGACAATAATACCGTTGAAAACCGAACTTGGGTATCAGCCGGACGGGTGGCTAGGATTTATCTGCGGCTCAAAGCTCTTCTACGATTTCAGTGGAAAATATGTATTTGAAGATAAAATAACAGAACTCATACGTGCTATCCAAAAAAAGTACGAAGTCGGTGGCAGTTCTGGTGGTCATTTAAGTGAGAAGCCTGAGAAAAATGTAAGCAGAAAATAAGTTTTAACTCTGAAAATATTAAGATAATTACTCAGATAAAAGTGGGTAACTTATATTTTATAATATCGCTTGATTTGTTTGTGTCTCGATTCACCTTTTTCTATAATTTTGGTCTCGCTATAAAAATCGTAAACATTCGCCACTTTAATGATTTAATTTCATGAAACCAATTTAGAGAGTGTTTTTACTAGACAAAATTGTTTATGTATAATGTCTAATCTTAAATGTTTTTTTTTCAATTATTTATCAATTCTTACATATGTTATGCTAACTAATATTGATATTTGAACCATTTTATAATGTCAACAATTGATTTGCTCGTTCGTCGAACAACTTGTAAAGAGGACAAATATATAGAAGCAAAAGTTAGATAAACATGTATAAGTACAC
>VMBQ01014310.1:0-15004 GCA_007657795.1 Dreissena rostriformis | reverse complement strand
CCAAAAGTGTGTTACTTTCCTTTTGATAATTTTCGGTAAGAGGTTCATCTTGCTGAACTGTTATTTGTGCATTTGATTGGTTTACGCTTTTTGTGATATTGTTGAACCGTGTTGAACAATATAAAAACCGTTTCGTAACCAAACATTACGTATCGATGTTCATAACTGTTATGATAGATCCGATTGTCAGAGTTGTTTTTACTAACAAACAGTTTATAACAGGCATTTGTGAATGTGAAGTACTAATTTAAAGTAAATGTAAATGAATATAATTTAAGAGTTGTTGTTTTATATGGATAATGGATAAATATACTGCAATTTGGTGAGGTAGATGAAAACAAGTTATTTTCAAGGCTTTATCAAGTCTCCACATTCATATTCTAGACATTTCTATAAAATGGAAATCGAAAGTAAAACTGAAAACTAAATGACGCGATACTTGTTTGATTAAATAACTATTGATCGTTTTAATTCATTCATATATTCTTCATTCATCCATGCATTCATTCATTCATACATTGATTGATTGATAAGCCCAGTGATCGAAAGACCAATCAATCTTCCCATCAATCAATCAAACGATCTAAAATAGTGTTATATTTATACATGAAGACGATGTTCTGTTTAATTAGTTTGAGTTCACTGTCAGTCCGTCCGTCTTTCCGTCCGTATATCTCTCTGTATATGTAGCGTGCGTGTGTGTGCAAAAGCATAAAGACAGTTTGTTTGGATAACTATGCAAGTAGACATATATTTTGTATGTAATCACTTTTGTGTGCGTATGTGCACTTTCATATCTAGTAGTATGCTGTCCGTGAACATCAACTGGATTCGTTTTGTTAAATTAAGTTGCACGATGGCATCGCGAATAGATTCCATGGCGGGCCAGTCAGTACAGAACATGATAACCTGTGTTGAGGAAGTGCTGCGTCTAGCCGGACCTGCCAAAGACCAACTAAGAGGATTGCAGCCGTACATTGTAAGCGTTGTTTTCGTACAGTATTGTTAGTTTTTGTTCGAATGTGTAGCCGCTTTGTTTTTCTTTCTTTCTTTTTTTTATTTCAGTCATATATAGTCGTTTTAGCGTTTTAGTAACCTTCTTACATCTTTCTTAAAAAGTTTAGCAAATATAAGTACTTACACTTACGCAAAATACTTACCACGGCCCAATTTAAGTTAGATACATAAACAGAAGTTAAACTTATTTCATTAACTAAACCCCCCCCCCCTCTACACACACACACGAAGATAAGCGGAGCCGCTCACTGGACTCACGAACAAATGAGTTTTGCACTCCAACTAAGCGAGACAGGCTCGTTATGGCAATTCTTCTTAATATTCAGAAAATAACGGTTATATGATATTTTTACCGAACTATGTCTTGTGCATGGCTATATTACATACATGTATCAAAAATATATATGACAAACATGGAATGTTTGAATCATATTTTACATTTCAGAGTCAGCTATGTAGTCATCANTATTGCAAGTCGCATTTCTTTGTAAATCGTAATATGTTTGTTCTGAATATGGACGCTAAGTAACACGCAATAACTTAGCAAACATGTTCTTATGCACACCTTCGGAGAAGTTGGGGTATTTTGCTTTCGACCTGTCAGTCAAATAATCGGTCGGTCGGTCTGTCCTTTGGCCATTCGTTTTAGTATTATATCTAGAAGACGCTTTTACATACGACCATGCACATTATTATAACGATAACTGCGGCGGAGGAAATGAACACACATATCGATTTTTAGCTCAAAAAGGTCACGACTAAAGGGGCCTGTAAAATAACTTTCGTTTCCGCAAGATATCGTGAGAACGCTTCGAGAAGGCTATGACCTACTATCATGCAACTTGCTATAGTAGTTACTTTGCGGTAATGGAAGACTATTAATTTTGAATCAACATGTCAAAGTTTAAGGTCTCTGGAGCTTCATCCATGGACTTGGTTTCCGAACAATACATAAAAAACTTTTAATACAGATGAAAAGGAAAAAAAATGAGAAAAGGTAGACTTCAGCATGTTAAAGCTCAAGAACACACGAGCTTGTATTGCAAACAATATTTCAAAACGATCTCTAGAGAACGTTATAATATTTATGCCAATTTATATGCTAGTAATTCTTGAGGGAAATCAAAATCGACTTTGAGATCAATACATAAAAGGTCAAGGTAAAAAAGCGTGCACATAATCAAGACAAAGCTTCAAGTAGGGGCTATAAAAAATCATTTTTTTTTGTTAACTATGCGTGTGTTTTACCATGCGAATTGTATATATGCAACTTCTGATAATGTTGTAATTCCAATGTGTGGTCGACGTTTTCCTCTCGTGCTGTAAAGTGGGATGTGTAATTGTATTTTTGATACGCGGAACATAGCACAGTATGGTCTATATTTCTAACAACATATCAATTCTAACATTTAATTAAGTTAGAATATCATCTTGTCAAATGACCATCTGCAGCGACGGTGAGTCAATAGAAAAGGTGTTCACTGAAATGCAAGACACACTGATGCGGGGTAAAGATGAGATACTACGAATTCAGGCAGCCCGTCTCCAAGTAATACAGGTTTGCATAAATGCTTTTATGGTAAATATATGGTGAAAGATGAACAGTCTAGTGATTGTTATCAAATTATTTATTTAGGGTATATTCCGTTTTTCACAAATAAACAAAGTGTACTAAAGCATCAGCATTTCTTCTTTCAAAAACTGTGAATAAGTATTTCTGTCGATACCGACATTTACTATCCAGCAAGAAGGAACGGCGTTTAGGCCAACAATTGATCTAACTAGTCGTGAGCTTGTTAATACATTTGTATTACTCTGCTCCTCCAACACTGTATCATTTCAGTTGTAAATGTACCCGAGTGGGTGTTTCAACACAGCACTGTTTGTTCAAATTCGTATGTTTCCTTGTTGGAACACGAAATAAAATATGCATACAAACAATCATATTCCCACATGTGTATGCAACCTCACAATTGTACATATAATGACAAAATAATGAAATAATTGTAGGACAAATTGATTTGGTGTAAGGCGGCTGCACACTGTTAAAATGACATTTGTATTTATTTGTATACCAAAACATTTTAAACTTGAAGTTTCTAAATCATAATCTGAGAATGTCAGGACCATCATATTTGCCTATTTCAGGAGGAACGTAGACAAATGCAAACGCAACTGGAAGAAATGAAACGTACGAATCAAACGCTGAGCAGCCAAAATATATCTTTACAAAACGAAAGGGACGAACTAAAACAATCTTTATCTGACAAAGTAAGTTAAAGAAATAGCGCATGCATTCGTTTCTTAAACCTTCTCTCAATTAGAGGATTGGATGTGATTCGTTTTAATATTTATCAAAGTAATATTTGCTGTTAAAATTTAAATCGTTTTTCTAATTAGTAAATTATTTTTTCAGGATCATCGTAATAGTATTGTAGAAGCGGAACACAGGGAAATGCAAACTCAGGTGGCATACATGATATTCACGAATAAAACCTTAAGCAGACAACTGCAGTCTTTGCAGAAGGAAAGCGATACACGAGCTAAAACTGTTAACAGCAAAGTAAGTCTATGAATCGTCAAATAAGCATTTGATAAAACAGATTTATACCAACAAAAACAAAGTTTTCATGCGGGTATACAGGAGTTACCATCTTGCTTTGTACTCTGACCATGCGGGTATACAGGAGAAACCATCTTGCTTTGTACTCTGACCATGCGGGTATACAGGAGTAACCATCTTGCTTTGTACTCTGACCATGCGGGTATACAGGAGTAACCATTTTGCTTTGTACTCTGATCATGCGGGTATACAGGAGTAACCATCTTGCTTTGTACTCTGATCATGCGGGTATACAGAAGTAACCATCTTGCTTTGTACTGTGATCATGCGGGTATACAGGAGTAACCATCTTGCTTTGTACTGTGATCATGCAGGTATACAGGAGTAACCATCTTGCTTTGTACTCTGATCATGCGGTCAAACAGGAGAAACCATCTTGCTTTGTACTCTGATCTTTCGGGTATACAGGAGTAACCATCTTGCTTTTTACTCTGCTCAAAAGTGTTTTCCTTTGATATGTTTCTCAATATTTGTTCTATTTTCGTAACACGTTTACACCTCATACCGATAAAATTCAAAAAGGCTGACTTGCGGTCGAACAAGTAAAGGACAAATCAAGATGTTTCCTGTCATACGTTTTCTGTTGATTTGATTCAAGACCACAACTGAAGACCATCTTAGACTGTTGATGTTTTGAACAGCAGAATATTTGTCGTAAATTTAAAAAAACTGGATGAATACCATGCATACTGGTAGAAGAGTAAAACAAATATTTTTTGGTAAATCCAACATAAGCGACTTGCCACCGTATTTTTTTCCGACTAACGGCGATCTTTGTTTTTTTCGCAGTGTATAAATCTGTTTATTTCAACGAAACTGCATACACTTGATGAACATAATGCAAAATGTTTGATGTTTCTGTATAAAATCTCCAAAGCTCGAAGAAGAATGTCAAGCATTACACTCAGAGTTGGAAAAGATTAAACAGAACTATGAGCAACAACAGAAACAACTTCATGAAGTATTGGAAGAAAGGGAAACACAAGAGAAACTCGTTGCACGCCAGGTAACATTTAAAACAATTNTGTTGATGTATTGAACAGCGGAATATTTGTCGTAAATTAAAAAAAAATGGATGAATACCATGCATACTGGTAGAAGAGTAAATATAAGATGTTGCAACAAATAAATAGCAGTTTAGAATTATTGAAATTTTCTATTCTTAGAGGTTGGTGTTTGGCAATTGCACTTCTTTAAAAATTGCATCATAACTTAAATTGTTGGTGCAATGTTTAATAAGACGTGCTCCAGCCAAACAACCTACCGTATAAGTATATGAATGCAATGATGGCTGATGTGTCACTTACTTGCAGAACCATGATCAGCCATTATTCTATGGTCATTTGATACATTTGATACGTGACCTTGAGCTTTATGTCCATTTGTGTATTGACCAATGGAACGGCTATGATTGACGATGTGTTTAGCCATTCAGTAAACCCATAAATTCCATAATTTGAAGATGTCTTGTATTGACCGTTCCAAGGCGGTGACCCCAGCTTTATTCNATGTTTTGAACAGCAGAATATTTGTCGTAAATTTAAAAAAACTGGATGAATACCATGCATACTGGTAGAAGAGTAAAACAAATATTTTTTGGTAAATCCAACATAAGCGACTTGCCACCGTATTTTTTTCCGACTAACGGCGATCTTTGTTTTTTTCGCAGTGTATAAATCTGTTTATTTCAACGAAACTGCATACACTTGATGAACATAATGCAAAATGTTTGATGTTTCTGTATAAAATCTCCAAAGCTCGAAGAAGAATGTCAAGCATTACACTCAGAGTTGGAAAAGATTAAACAGAACTATGAGCAACAACAGAAACAACTTCATGAAGTATTGGAAGAAAGGGAAACACAAAAGAAACTCGTTGCACGCCAGGTAACATTTAAAACAATTATGTTTAAAGGATGCGTCTGCAATTATAAGCTTACCTAATTGTCGATGATTTACCATCACCATAACGACAAAAGGATTGAACACGTAATAATTTTCGTATCATCGTCCTTTTTGTCGTTCTAACGGATATATGTGTCGTTCTTTCGTTCTGGAGTGTTGGCGACTTTCTTCAAACCCGCCAACACACCAGATCGATATGGCTTTAATCAGACACAATTAAAAACAATATGCATATACTCCGCTATATTAATTTTCGGAAGTAAGTGTATATGCTATTAATTTGATTAAAGTGTTGCTTTTGCAAGTGTTATCAGTTGAAAGACATAGTTTATTTAACATGACTGCGTATTTAGAAACAAGAGTTAAATACAAGCAAGGGCCACTCAAAGGAAGATTACGATGCTGTCGTAAAGAAAAACGAACAACTTCTGAGCGACCAATTGGCAACTCAGTCACGGTATGTGCGTGTGTTTTTTTTTTCAATAGGGGTAATGTGTTGAGTACTAAAATTCACAATTCGTCATTTGTGAAGCCTCTTGTGATGTTTGACTAAACATAACGACGACAAGTTGACGGCGTGACTCGTTCTTAATTCAATGAGCGTCTACTAGATAGTATTGATCAACACAAATCAAGGTTACAAACTAAAAAACATTTACGAATACATGACATCCCTCTCCTTAAAATAATTTAATAATCTTAAAGACATCAACTTTAAGCAAAGTGTTAATAACTGATATGTCTATGTAATTATAATGTCTTAACATAACAATGAAAGTTCTCTAAATTTATCTTAAACAATCAATAATTATCATTAACTTTTCTAATGTTACTACATTAATGTTACTGTATTCAAATACCAAGTTAACAATTTCAAACATCAGTTTCATTCATTGACATATAACATTCTTATCAAATGCAATAAAGCTAAAGAGAGGTAACTCAAAGATGTTGTCCATTTTCAGAACACATTTTCTTATTTCCCTTTTATTCCATATATTCAATTGAATGGAATAAACTTGTCCATTGTCTATCAATATAGTAAGTTACACAGCGGCTTCCTTTTTATCAAATGCAACTATTTCTTAACATATTTTACAATGAATTTATGATTAATTGTCAAAATTGTAATTGTCACATTATGCCTTTTTTAATAGTTCTAAACTAAAAGATTAACTATGATTATGTATCCACTATGAACTAAGAACTAATGACTAAAATCAATGTCTCTCAATGTATTTGAACCTTTCTATAACATCCTCAACTACATGCATTGTTGAAAAGCTTAAATGAGCATCAGCTTACAAGAGTTTTTTAGACTAGAATTTGGATCTGTCCTGAGACAGATGGCACCACGGGGTTTATTATGTCCCTTTACCCAGTGTATGCCATTAAATCTTAATATCAACTTTGTAATCACTGTACTTCGATTGCACTTTAACTATTCTGCCGGATCTCGTTGTTGTAGGTGGACAGGAGGCTCTTCAGTGAGCATCGCACTGTCATTGTCTTCAACGAAACTGTTCTTGAATGTGGCTTTTGTCGGCTTCAGATGTCTACAGTTTCGCCTGGATTTCTGTCCAGTATCCGATTCGACAATATACGATCGCGGTTTATCGTGCTTTTCTACAACGGGTGCTGGCGTCCATGTTTTCTCGTTTTGATCGTTCTTCATTACCACACGCTTTCTCTGTTTCAGATTTGGAAGTGGTTTTCTACAGTCGCGATACACCATGAATGATTTTTAAGGGTCTTTAGTCTTTCGATCAAACCATTGGATTGTGCATACCTTGGCGAACTTGTGATATGCTCAAAACCGTACTCTTGTTTGAACTCTTTGAATTGGTGTAAATCAAACTGACCACCGTTGTCCGAAGTCAGTTCGTCCGGAATTCCGTACCTCACGAACTGGCTTTTCATGTGCTTGATAGTGTTTTTGCTCCTTAGATTATCTAGTTTCTCTAAATCTGGCTAAGAGCTAAACCTATCGACTGTCAGCAGGTAGTCTCTACGTTGAAATGAAATAGGTCGACACTTATTTGCGACCATGGCCTTGTCGGAATATCGCGTTTGATCATTGGTTCCTTTGGATTGCTCTTTTGATGTCGCGCACAAATTTCACACTGTGATACTTAGTGTTCGACTTCTTTCGCCATTCCTATCTAGAATAGGGTCTCTCGCGCTCTTGCTTTTCACTTCACTATGCCGGTATGCGCTTCATGTATAATGTTAAGCATCTCCGGAGTTTTTTCGGCACTATGAGCTTTAGGCCTTTGAACAACATACCGTCAACACTGGCAATTTCGTCACGAAAGTTCCAGTATGGCAACATTTGTTCAGATGTGTCTCTGGCCAACCTGGATCTACATACTCTTTCAGTTCTTTCAGTTCTGAGTCTTTCGCTTTTTCTTCTTGGAATATCTTCCTTTTTCGACTGGAGACTGGAAGGTATGGGATCAAGTTCACTGAGAGCATTTGCGAGTTTAAGTCTTCTATGGTTTCATCTAAGAACGCGCGACTTAGACAATCCGAGATAAACATCTCTTTTCGACGGTTTCTATTTTAATTTCAGGTCATATTTCTGCAAACTCAGCAGAATTCGGTGCACTCGCGGCGGCGCCTGCACTAGCGGTTTCGTGAATATTGCCTGTAGCGGTCGGTGATCTGTTTAACCAGCACCTCTCTCCCGTATATGTACTGGTGAAATTGTGTACAGCCATACGCGATTGCTATGGCCTCTTTCTCTATTTGGGCATAGTTTTGTTGAGCTGTAGTCAACGCACGTGATCCGAACGCGATTGGTTTTCCATTCTGAAGTAGGACTGCACCAAGCCCTTTTGACGATGAGTCAACGTTCAACGTTACTAGTTCTTTCACGTTGTAGTACTTGAGGACTGGCGCTTTCGTGATCGACTCTTTGAGGGTTTCAAATGCGTCACTTTGTTCCTTTCCCCAATACAACTGGACATCTTTTTCCAGCAGTTGTCTGAGGGGTGTAGTTTTGTCTGACAAGTTCGGAATGAATTTTCCCAAATAGTTTACAAAACCTAGAAAGGTCATCAATTCTTTAGTATTTCCTGGCTGTTTCATTTCTTTCACAGCTCGTACTTTTTTCACCATCAGGTTTCAATCCCTCACTTGATAGCACATGACCAACACTCGTGAGGCTCGTTTTCTTGAACTCACATTACTCCTTGTTTAGCTTGAGGTTCTTTTCATTGAGTCTGTCTAAAACTCTGAACAGCCTTTGATCATGTTGTTTTGTTGTTTGTCGCTTTCTCCCCAAATAATTATATCATTGACTATGGATTCACAACCATCTAGGTCTTGAATGTGTTCAGCAACCAGTTTTTGATAAAATTCTGGTGCTGATTTTATGCCATACGGGAGCCGTTTGAAAGAGTATCTCCCGAAGGGGGTATTCATCGTGCACAGCTCCTGTGATGGTTTGTCTAGTTTACATTGCCGAAATCCGCTACTGGCGTCCAGTTTGGAGAAATTTTTGGCGTAAGGCATCCCCTTTAGAATTTCTACAATTGTCTTCATAGGATAATGTTCCCGCCTAATTGCTCTACTTAGATCATTAGGATCCATGCAGATGCGTAGCTTTCCATCAGGTTTAACTACTGTCACCATCGAATTGACCCATGCGGTTGGTTTCGTTTGTTTCTTTATCACGTCTTTTCTCTCCATCAAATCAAGTTTTTCCTTGATTTTGCCTTTAAGGGCAACTGTCACTTTTCTTAGAGCATAAACTACTGGTTCTATGCTTTTGTACACCACAATCTTATGCTCTTCAGGAATCTTGCCAAATCCTTTGAAAATCTTGGGATACTTTGTCTCAATTTCATCTGGATTAACTGATTTTACGCGCATGATGAGTTTCATTTTTTCAGCACTTTCTCCACCTAGCAATGTTTCTGATTCAAGTTCAACAATATGGAATTTCACATTGTAGTTTTGTCCTTTCACGTTACATTGAATGTTTCTTGTACCCTTCACTGGCAGCTGGTGACCTGTGTACGACTTCAGTTTAGTTGATTTGTTGTCTAATTTTCCAGGCAAACCTAAAGATGTATATGTTTCGTAGGATATCACATTGCACATTGCTCCTGTATCAATCGTTGATGTGATAGTTTTGCCGTTGATTATAGCGTGTTGTGTCCAATTGGTTTGTCCGTGTATGGAATTAACAGGTATTGTGTCCACAAACAAATTGTCATCATCACTGCTGGATTCGTTTTTGATTTGATGCACTGCGCGTTTCTTTCATGTAAATTTCTTCGCTTTTTTGTCTAGATTTTCCTGTCTTGCACTCGGATGCAAAGTGATTGTAGGCCTTTCATTTTGCAATCTGTTTACCATGCGCGGGGCATCGACTATTGGCTGGATGTTCATACCCGCACTTGGTGCACTTTTCTGCTTTGTCTGACTTCTTCTGGTAGTATTCCGGTGATTTACTCTTTATCGCATTGACTTTCTCTGTCTGCTTCATCATGGACATTGTTTGTGTTTTCGACACTTCATGAGTGTGTGTTATTTCTAATGTTTTCTCCAATGTCAGTCCTGATGCAATATTGATATTTTTTTCTCTGAATCTTATTGTGTTGTTCTCTACCCAAAACACTATGCGATCTCTCACCATTTAATCAGGTTTGTCGTATTGACAGTCTCTAACAAGAATTTGTAAGTCTGTAACAGAATGATCAAAGGGTTCACTTTCGTTTCGGACCCTTGCACTAAATTTGTAGCGATTGTACACTTAAATTGTCATTGGTTTGACAAAGTTCATAAATTTGTCTGTGTACCTGTCTAGCTTCTTCTTTTCGTCAGCGGTTAGGTTCCATGTACTGTAGATCCTTCGACCTTTCCTTCCTACCCATATCATAAGGTAATTGCACTTTTCTTGTTCCGATTTTTTGCTGATCCGGCAAAAGATAAAGTTGGTATGCTCTATGAACCTTTTCCATTCCGACTCTAGCTAAAGAAACTTCAGCGAACAGTTTATATAGTATTGACAGACTTGTACGCTGAAGCGAACCACATATCGAAAGTCAACCAGAGTCGTAACATATTTATGTCACGCTATAAATCAAAGACAGTTTATTGCCTTTGATACATTTCAACATATATTGGTGAATAAATTTAAATTACTGCATCGGGGCATATTTTAATGTCCAAATATTTCAAATGCATCTTACAATAGATGAAAATAACTCTCATCCCCTGAAATTCACAATTTTTACGCCATTGTCGCTTTGTCACGTGACGAGTTTTCATTTGGATACTTATGGATTGACCTTGACATTTTTTGATGAAATTGTAAACACTATTTTCGTTTTCTGAAATCTATAATTTGTGATTAACAACTTACTTCTGGTGGATTAAAAGACTGATTTCAACGTGAATCAGGCAATTTTAAATAATTATTACTTTGAGTTTGTTTTTACTCTACAATTTGTTTACAAAACAAACAAGAATAATTTTAAATACCTGGAAATGTCATTCTGAATTGAAGACACTTGAGCACATGGTACGTTACTAAAAATAGAATTAACGTCATATGACCGTGAAATCTCGGGAGATTCTCATTTNCACGCGGAAAAATGTTTCGTTAATATGTTCGTAAATAACATGGGTAAACACCAGTGTAGAAGTGTTAATTTATTGCTAATACCACCATTTCACGTAGTTACAGGTTCGATTTCGGTAAGCGCGTAAGCGTTTGAGAGCGTGTTTAATGTACCGAAAGACCGGTATAAATAGGTGATCCTCGATATAAACTAATATTTTTTTTGCATTTTGCAGAATAAATAAATGACACAAACCCCTTTGACAAGTGTTATATGATGTGAAAAGGTCCAAAAAAATCATCCGGAATATCGCGCAATCTATATGCATTATATAGGAAAAGAAGCGAATTTGGTGTTAACTTGTCTAGGTTTCTTATCTGCTAGGCCACGTGATTAAGTGGGCGGAGCGATTATCGTCCAGGCGAGATGTCAATTCTATCATCGACTATGGATTCACAACCATCTAGGTCTTGAATGTGTTCAGCAACCAGTTTTTGATAAACTTCTGGTGATGATTTTATGCCATACGGGAACCGTTTGAAAGAGTATCTCCCGAAGGGGGTATTCATCGTGCACAGCTCCTGTGATGGTTCGTCTAGTTTACATTGCCAGAATCCGCTACTGGCGTCAGATTTTGAGAAGTTTTTGGCGTGAGGCATCCGCGGTAGAATTTTTACAACTGTCTTCATAGGATAATGTTCCCGCCTTATTGCTCTGCTTAGATCTTAAGGATCCATGCAGATGCGTAGCGTTCCATCAGGTTCAACTACTGTCACCATCGAATTGACCCATGCGGTTGGTTTCGTTTGTTTCTTAATCACGCCTTTTCTCTCCATCAAATCAAGTTCGTCCTTGATTTTGCCTTTGAGGGCAACTGGCACTTTTCTTAGAGCATAAACTACTGGTTCTATGCTTTTGTACACCACAATATTATGCTCTCCAGGAATCTTGCCTAATCCTTTGGAAATCTTGGGATACTTTGTCTCAATTTCATCTGGATTAACTGAGTTTACGCGCATGATGAGTTTCATTTTTTCAGCACTTTCTCCACCTAGCAGTGTTTCTGATTCAAGTTCAACAATATGGAATTTAACATTGTAGTTTTGTCCTTTCACGTTACATTGAATGTTTTTTGTACCCTTCACTGGCAGCTGGTGACCTGTGTACGACTTCAGTTTAGTTGATTTGTTGTCTAATTTTCCAGGCAAACCTAAAGATGTATATGTTTCGTAGGATATCACATTGCACATTGCTCCTGTATCAATCTTAGTTATGATAGTTTTGCCGTTGATTATAGCGTGTTGTGTCCAATTGGTTTGTCCGTGTATGGAATTAACAGGTATTGTGTCCACAAATAAATTGTCATTATCACTGCTGGATTCGTTTTCGATTGGATGCACTGCGCGTTTCTTTCATGTAAATTTCTTCGGTTTTGTCTAGATTTTCCTGTCTTGCACTCGGATGCAAAGTGATTGTAGGCCTCACATTTTGCAATCTGTTTACCATACGCGGGGCATCGACCATTTGCCGGATGTTCATACCCGCACTTGGTGCACTTTTCCGCTTTGTCTCACTTCTTCTGTTAGTGTTCCGGTGATTTACTCTTTATCGCATTGACTTTCTCTGTCTGCTTCATCATGGACATTGTGTTTTCGACACTCATGAGTGTGTGTTATTTCTAATGTTTTCTCCAATGTCAGTCCTGATCCAATATTGATATTTTTTTCTCTGAATCTTATTGTGTTGTTCTTTACCCAAAACACTATGCGATCTCTCACCATTTCATCAGGTTTGTCGTATTGACAGTCTCTAACAAGAACTTGTAAGTCTATAACAAATTGATCAAAGGGTTCGCTTTCGTTTTGGACCCTTGCACTAAATTTGTAGCGATTGTACACTAAAATTGTCATTGGCTTGACAAAGTTCATAAATTTGTCTGTGTACCTGTCTAGCTTTTTTCTTTTCGTCAGCGGTTAGGTTCCATGTACTGTAGATCCTTCCACCTTTCCTTCCTACCCATATCATAAGGTAATTGCACTTTTCTTGTTCCGATTTTTTGCTGAAGGGACCGGCGAAGACAAAGTTGGTATGCTCGATCAACCTTTTCCATTCCGACTCTAGCTAAGAAACTTCAGCGAACAGTTTATATAGTATTGACAGACGTGTACGCTGAAGCGAACCCCATATCGAAAGTCAACCAGAGTCGTAACATATTAATGTCACGCTATAAATCAAAGACAATTAATTTTCTTTGATACATTTCTACATATATTGGTGAATAAATTTACATTACTGCATCGGGGCATATTTTAATGTCCAAATATTTCAAATGCATCTTACAATAGATGAAAATAACTCTCATCCGCCTGAAATTCACAATTTTTACGCCATTGTCGCTTGGTCACGTGACGAGTTTTCATTTGGGTACTTATGGATTGACCTTGACATTTTTTGCTGAAATTGTTAACACTACTTTCGTTTTCTGAAATCTATAATTAGTGATTAACAACTTACGTCTGGTGGATTAAAAGACTGATTTCAACGTGAATCAGGCAATTTTAAATATTTTTTACTTTGAGTTTTTATTGACACTACAATTTGTTAACAAAACAAACAAGAATAATTTAAAATACCGGGAAATGTCATTCTGAATTAAAAGCACTTGAGCACATGGTACGTTACTAAAAATAGAAATAACGTCATATGACCGTGAAATCTCGGGAGATTCTCATTTAAAAAATGTCTGTCGCATCGCTGTTTTCTCCATATATTAGAGCAGAGAAGATAAATTTCAAATGTTTAAGATAGTATTTTGTGAATGAATATATCAGTTAAATGTGAAAAATGTCAATCTTTCTGATCAAGTGGTTGATTTTAGCCAATAACTGCATTTAAAAACTATTTTGGACCGGTCTTATGAAACACATATATTTATAGTCTGCCAACATGCTGATAACTTTATATTAAATAACTGTATTCGTCTTTTTATTTTTGGAATTGAACACAATATTTTTTCTAAAAAATTGCTTACCTTTAAACTTGTATTTCCGTTTTTTAAACTTTTATAATACTGTACATATAGCGTATTAATTAAACAATGAATAAGATTGTATATGCTTTTGTAGCAAAGAGTTTTTTTTCTAAAAGCAATATTTTGTTTGTTTGCATATTCAATAATGGTCGTGTTACTCTTTATTTTGGAATGCATGTATGTATGGATTTCTCTATGCTTATTCTGCTTCAAAAGATTGTCAGATTCTGATGACGGAACGCTACCGGCTTACAAAGAGCTGACATTTAACGATGAGTGCAATCCTGGGCATATTGCTGAATTGTACAAGAACTTGTACAAAAACCTGTGGCACGATGCTTTAATTGAAGGAACAAAAATCTTCAGCATTAAAACCGACTACTATATTTGCCAGCAAATTCTATATGTTTATAATGTGAGTATATTATGCAATCGAACTTGATAAACAGTTTTACATATAACAGGTACATTAGCTCGCAATTACGTGTTACATCTTTCAATAACGTGCTTTGAAGACTGATTAAATTTGTTAACTGAACCACTCAACCATTACATATCCTTATATTTTAACGTCAATACTATCGAAACTATTTTATAGTTGTTGTTTTTCTATCAGTATTAATGCAGACAGTAAAAAATGCATGTTTGCCTAACTTACTACAGCAACTACGTGGTGAAGGATTTTAATGAATCCTTCACGTACACATCACAATTTATAATATTTTTCATGATATTGTACTAAAACAAATAATATAGATAGTTTCCGTCAGTGCTTATTTCCGAATTCGTTTTTTTTTAGGCCGTAAACCAATTTTGTCAAGAAGCCTGTGATCGCCAGCGTGTTAGTTTAGAAAAG